>JBBFKN010000011.1:18477660-18509599 GCA_039654755.1 Calcarius lapponicus
GGCAAAGGACCTCCGAACCCCGGATTCCTGGGAAAGGGATCTCCAAACCCCATCCTGGCCTACCTTCCATCCCGCTCCAGGCCTTCCAGCAGGCCCGGAGCAGAGGCAGGGATGCAGATGTGGGACAGAAGGGACCTCGAGCCCCCAAATCCAAAAAAAAGGGACTTCTGAGACTCACAGTTTCAGGGGAAAGGGATCTACGATACCCGGATTCCAGGGAAAGGGATCTTCCAAACCCCATCCCGGCTCTTCCATCCCACTCCTGCTCTTCGGGCAGCAGCGTGGAGCAGAGACAGGGATGTGGCTGTCGGGAGAAAGGACCTCCGAGCCCCCAATCCAGGGAAAGGGACCCCCAAGGTCCAAGGAAAGGAGGGACCTCTGAGCGTCCAGTTCCAGGGAAGGCAGCTCAAAGCCCCATCCCTCCTGTCCCATCCCTCCTGTCCCATCCCCGCTGTCCCATCCCGCTCCAGCCCTTCCCACGGGAGCCCTCTCGTGGCCGATCCCACGCTCGGAGCTTTCCCGAAAAGTTCCTTTCCACCCCAAATACCATCTTTTTCCCTAGCCCAGAGGATGGCACATCCCGGCTCTGACCCACACACCAGCGATGCTCTGGGAGCTGCAGCCCTCCTTTCCTTTCCTTTCCTTTCCTTTCCTTTCCTTTCCTTTCCTTCCTTTCCTTCCTTTCCTTTCCTTTTCCTTTCCTTTCTTTCCTTTTCCTTTTCCTTTCCTTTTTTTCCTTTTTCCTTTCCTTTCCTTTCCTTTCCTTCCTTTCCATCCTTTTCCTTTCCTTTCCCTTTCCTTTCCTTTTCCTTTCCTTTCCTTCTTCCTTTCCTTTTCCTTTTCCTTTCCTTTCCTTTCCTTTCCTTTCCTTTCCTTTCCTTTCCTTTCCTTTCCTTTCCTTTCCTTTCCTTTTCCTTTCCTTTCCTTTCCTTTCCTTTCCTTTCCTTTCCTTTCCTTTCCTTTCCTTTTCCTTTCCTTTCCTTTCCTTTCCTTTCCTTTCCTCCTTTCCTTTCCTTTCCTTTCCTCTTCCTTTCCTTCTTTCCTTTCCTTTCCTTTCCTTCCTTCCCTTCCCTTACCTTCCCTTTCCCTTCCCTTCCCTTCCCCTTTCCTTTCCTTTCCTTCCCTTCCCTTCCCTTCCCTTCCCTTCCCTTCCCTTCCCTTCCCTTCCCTTCCCTTCCCTTCCCTTCCCTTCCCTTCCCTTCCCTTCCCTTCCCTTCCCTTCCCTTCTCTTCCCTTCCCTTCCCTTCCCTTCCCCCAGGAATCTGGGAAAATTTGGGGAAAAAAACCAACTTCGGGAATCAGGAAAAAGGGGTATTTACAAATATTTACAGATATTTACAAATATTTACAAATATCCTCAGGAGAGCCAAAGGCTGGGGCAGAGCTTTGCTTCCCTTCCTGCTGGGTGTGGCAAGGGGCACCTGTGCCAGGGTGAGGGGACACCTGTGATGGGGTAAGGGGACACCTGGGCCAGGTAAAGGGGGAAAACTGTGGCACAGGGTGGCAGCTGTGCCAGGTAAAGGGTGGCACCTGTGCTGGGTCAACTGTGCCAGGAAAATGGGGTTAATTATACCAGGGACACCTGTGCCAGGTAAAGGGGGAAAACTGTGGCACAAGGTGGCACCTGTGCCATGACAAGGGTGGCACCTGAGCCAGGTAAAGGGGGCACCTGTGCCAGGAAAATGGGGTTAATTGTACCAGGGACACCTGTGCCAGGTAAAGGGTGGCATCTGTGCCAGTTAAAGGGAGGCACCTGAGACAAGTAAAGGGGGGAAAACTGGCACAAGGTGGCACCTGAGCCATGACAAGGGTGGCACCTGAGCCAGGTAAAGGGGGACACCTGTGCTGGGACAACTGTGCCAGATAAAGGGGGGAAAACTGTGGCACAAGGTGGCACCTGTGCCATGACAAGGGGGGCACGTGAGCCAGGTAAAGGGGGGAAAATTGGCACAAGGTGGCACCTGTGCCAGGTAAAGGAGGAAAACTGTGGCACCAGGTGGCACCTGTGCCATGACAAGGGGGGCATCTGAGCCAGGTGAAGGGGGCAGCTGTGCCAGGAAAATGGGGTTAATTGTACCAGGGACACCTGGGCCAGGTAAAGGAGGAAAACTGTGGCACAAAGTGGCACCTTTGCCATGACAAGGGTGGTACCTGAGCCAGGTAAAGGGGGGCACCTGTGCTGGGACAACTGTGCCAGGAAAAGGGGATCACTTGTATCAGGGACACCTGGGCCAGGTAAAGGGGAAAATTGTGGCACAAAGTGGCACCTTTGCCATGACAAGGGTGGCACCTGAGCCAGATAAAGGGGGAAAACTGTGGCACAAGGTGGCACCTGTGCCAGGTAAAGGGTGGCATCTGTGCCAGTTAAAGGGAGGCACCTGAGACAAGTAAAGGGGGAAAACTGGCACAAGGTGGCACCTGTGCCATGACAAGGGTGGCACCTGAGCCAGGTAAAGGGGGACACCTGTGCTGGGACAACTGTGCCAGATAAAGGGGGAAAACTGGCACAAGGTGGCACCTGTGCCATGACAAGGGTGGCACCTGAGCCAGGTAAAGGGGGACACCTGTGCTGAGACAACTGTGCCAGATAAAGGGGGAAAACTGTGGCAGAGGGTGGCACCTGTGCCATGACAAGGGGGGCACCTGAGCCAGGTAAAGGGGGGAAAATTGGCACAAGGTGGCACCTGTGCCAGGTAAAGGAGGAAAACTGTGGCACCAGGTGGCACCTGTGCCATGACAAGGGGGGCATCTGAGCCAGGTGAAGGGGGCAGCTGTGCCAGGAAAATGGGGTTAATTGTACCAGGGACACCTGGGCCAGGTAAAGGGGGCACCTCTGCCCAGGCTGGGGGACACCTGAGCTGGGACAAGGGGGACATCTGTGCTAGGGCCACAGGGACATGTGTGCCACACCAAGGGGGCACCTGTGCCAGGTAAAGGGGACACTTCTTTCCAGGCAAAGGGGGGACAACTGTGATGGGACAAAGGGGTGATGGGTGACAGGATAAGGGGGGCAGCTGTGCCAAGTTTCACGGATTTACCCCCAAACCCCTCAGATCACCCGAGATCTCAGGCATGGCCTTGTCCAGGTGGAACAGTTCCAGGGATTCAGGCTGCTCCTGGCCCTGCAGCTCATGGACAGCACACACAGAATCTGACAAAAGCAAATTTATTTCCTTTTTCTGAAGCTTATATTACATGCATGGACCAAAGGCAGGACAACAGGTAACAGCAGGGTTGGGGTTTTGTCCAGATTCCATCGGTTCTTCTGGAATCCAGAGGCCAAATGGAAAGATTTTTTGCTCTTAAAAATACAATCATAATACAAGGAATGTTTGTTGGTTTGTTTTTTTTATTATTTTTGTTTCACTTTAATTCCTCCTCCTCCTATTCCCTGCATACAGCAAACGCTCCAAAAAAGGAGGTAGGAGGGAAAAATCTAAACCACACACACTCCCCCCCTAAAAATTCCCTAAAACCCACTGAGATGGGAGGACCAAACCTAGCTCTATCCAGAGGGGAAAAAAAAATACAAACAGAACAACAGGAATAGAGCTCTGACAGGAGCAGTACCCTCAGGATTTTCCTAGAAATAAAAACATTTCCCACAATGTTTGTTCAATGAGATGCTCCAAATCCCTTCAGATCGCTTCTCCAGGGCTTTGGAAAAGCAGCTGGATACACAAAGATCGGTTTGGAAAATAAAAAATCTTGCATTCTTGGCAGAGTCTGCTGGATATCCTGGATATTCCCAAGGTGGAGATGGCAGAGCCTGCCTCAGGCTCAGTCCCAGGTGTGCTGCTGGGCCCAGGTGGGTCTGGCAGAGCTTCAGGGCTGCATTTGGGGATTTGTCCCCAGGTCCCTGCTCAGTCCCCTGTCACCTGCGTGGCCTGGGTGTCCGAGCTCTGGTTGGTGGACTGGATGAACATGGGCTGGGTGATGTCCTGGCCCGCGGGCATTGTCACCTGCTGGATCTGGTACAGCTGCTGCAGGCACACAAGGTGACAAAGGAACCTCTGTCAGTGCTCAGCACACCCAGAATCTCCCACAGATTGGTCCCAAAACCCCAAACCCACCAAATCTGCTGCCAATTCCCACCAAAGTCCTTCTGGGAACTCCTGATGCATCAGGGCCCCTCTGGATTTCCCAGAGAAGCTGCCCCAGGATCTTTTGGAAGTGTCCAAAGCCAGGCTTGGAGCAGCCTGGGATAGTGAAAGGTGTCCCCCACATGGTTGGAAGTGCATGAGGAGCTTTAAGGTGCTTCCAACCCAAACCATTCCACGATTTCTGATACTTATAGAACATCCAGCTGTTAAAACCTTTTATTCTTGAATTAGGAATTTAGGATTTCATCCAGAGTGCCAGGGACTGGATTAATTCAGAGCAAAGGCAGCAGAACTTTAAAAATCCACCTGGATTTAGACTGGCACAAGATTCCCTGACCCTGCAGTGTTTTATGAGGAGGAACATGTGGATTTAGGAGAGTCCCTGTGCCCCCCAGTTCTTACCTGTCCATCCGTGAACTGGCTGAACTGCTGCTGCCCCTGCTGCACCTCCGTCTGCGTTATCTACAGAGATAAGAGCAGCTGATCACTGCCAGCCCTTCCCAGAGGGCCACAACCCCACCAACACCATCCTGCTGCTGCCTGGGCTGAGGTTTTTAACCTCAGCCAACTTTTCCAGCACCCCAACCGCGAGAGGAACGGCAGCCACGGACACGTCCAGACCAAACACCACCTTCCAGACCAACACCAGGTCCTTCCAGACCCCAAATTAGGTCCTTTTAGACCCCCAATTAGGTCCTTTTAGACCCCAAAACCACGTCCTCTCTGCTTCCCCCAAGGAGAACGTGGCCTCCAGATTTGTATTTATTTTTTTTTTCCTCTAACAGGTGTGAGATTTTCCAGCTGGGAAGGATCCCACAGCCTCAACGCCGCTCCCGACGTTCTGCCTATTCCTGCACGGCTCCTCCCTCACCCAGGCAAGAAGGAGAAGGAAAGAGAAGGTTGATGAGCCCAAAATGTTACCTGCAAGCAGCTCAAAAGCAGCGGGAGCTTCACCCAGAGCCACACACACACACACACACAAACGAGCTCTGCATGCACCTCTCACGGACACCTAAAGGAGGTTTCTGCTACGCTCCTTCATTTTTAATTCATTTAAAAACAAAAAAAAAAACTGACAAAAACAGGAAGAAAAGAAAAGCAGGAATCCTAACCCAAGAGGTGGTTGAAATCCCAAACTTGAGGAGCTAGGGAAGAAGCCTTGGAGGCAGCTCTGTGGTAGTGCATACCTGCTGTGCATTGGTTGCAAGCGTCTGGATCTGCCCCTGGACTACCTGGGTGCCTGACACGGGTTGGGCTAAGCGGATATACTGCAGCTGGCCAGCATTCAACTGGACCTGGAGACAGGTGGAGGGGGGAGCAGGGAAAGAAAATGAAACAGGTCACTCTGCACCCTCAACACACAGCAAAATTCCCTGCTCGATTCCACCACGGGAGCCGGAGTTATTGGGGCTCCACGGAATTCTGAATTGCCACAAGGCAAAACCTCAGGGCACAGAGCTCCTGGATATCCCTGAGGTACCACATTCCTCCTTTTTTTTTTTTTCCAGCATGGGAAGGGTCAGTTAGTAGCTAAAGCATATTAATGGCTCAGTTTCTCAAGGGTTTGGAAGCAATTTTGGTTACAAGGATTAAGTTTTACTCCTTTGAGGCAGCGTTTCGCATCAATGGTTAGGAGCTGGCAGCACCAAATCAGATCCTGCACCCCATCAATCATATCCTGCCAAAAATTAAGGAATAAACAGGAATTTCCCCCACAAATAAAGCCAGGAGAGATGGCAAACCCCAAAGATATTTTTGGAGGCTTTGAAGGCCTATCACATCCTACACCCTTATCATATCCTGCACCCTTATCAGATCCTGCACCCTTTTCAGATCCTGCACCCCAATCAAATCCTACACCCCTATCAGATCCTACACCCCTATCAGATCCTGCACCCCAATCAATCATATCCTGCCAAAAATTAAGGAATAAACAGGAATTTTCTCCACAAATAAAGCCAGGAGAGATGGCAAACCCCAAAGATATTTTTGGAGGCTTTGAAGGTCTATCATATCCTACACCCTTATCATATCCTGCACCCTTATCAAATCCTACACCCCTATCTTATCCTGCACCCCAATCAATCAGAACCTGCCAAAAATTAAAGAATAAACAGGAATTTCCCTCACAAATAAAGCAGCAGAGATGGCAAACCCCAAAGATATTTTTGGAGGCTTTGAATGTCTATCATATCCTACACCCTTATCAAATCCTGAACCCCTATCAGATCCTGCACCCCCCTATCAGATCCTGCACCCCAATCAATCAGAACCTGCCAAAAATTAAGGAATAAACAGGAATTTTCCCCACATATAAAGCCAGCAAAGATGGCAAACCCCAAAGATATTTTTGGAGGTTCTGAAAGCCTATAATTTTCCTACACCCTTATCAGATCCTGCACCCTTATCAAATCCTGCACCCCTATCAGATCCTGCACCCCAATCAAATCAGAACCTGCCAAAAATTAAGTAATGAACAGGAATTTTCCCCACAAATAAAGCAGCAAACCCCAAAGATATTTTTGGAGGCTTTGAAAGCCTATCATATCCTGCACCCCTATCAGATCCTACACCCCAATCAAATCCTACACCCCTATCAGATCCTGCACCCCTATAAAATCCTGCACCCCAATCAATCAGAACCTGCCAAAAATTAAAGAATAAACAGGAATTTCCCTCACAAATAAAGCAGCAGAGATGGCAAAACCCCAAAGGTATTTTTGGAGGCTTTGAAGGTCTATCATATTCTACACCCTTATCAAATCCTGCACCCCTATCAGATCCTGCCAAAAATTAAGGAATAAACAGGAATTTTCCCCACAAATAAAGCCAGCAGAGATGGCAAACCCCAAAGATATTTTTGGAGGCTTTGAAGGCAGCTCTCTGCTCACACCTGTCAAGTCCCACCTGGCACAAGCTTCAGCTTTTTGGTGTCAGTGATTCGTGTGAGAGATTCAACCCCAAATTTATTCCCTAAATCCCCTAATTTTGGATGCCTGGGAATGTGGCCCCATGAAGAAAATGCAGTTAATACACACCTGAGAGCAATAAAAATGTCACAGATACCACTGCTGGATATTCCTTCTGTTATTTAACTTTACAACATTGAAATTCACAGCTTTAAGGGTAATTTTATACCAAAAAAACTGTTTTTTTTTTTAAGGAGAGAGCACACAGAACACTCTAAAAATCTGCTGACTGATAAAGAAGTGCCTGGCACCAACTCCCTCATTTGTGTCTGAAAGCTCCAAAATGATTTCAAGAGCAAATAAACTCCCCCTGAGCAACAAAATTTCAATAAAGAATTGGTTTCTCTGCATTGAGATCTGCAGGGAAGTCAAGTTTTCCATGCTGGGGGAATTAGGTTTTCATTACATCATGAAATGATGGTGGAAGAGATTTGGGAAAAGTTCTTCCAGCAAGGAGAGGAAGCTCTAAAGAACCTGCCCAAAATGAGGTCTGGGTAAGACAAAGATTAAATTGAACATAAAATTCATACGGGCCAAACAATTATCACTTCATTGATGGATTCAATTCCAGTTTTTCTCTGTCAAAAATTCACTTTTCAAACTTCATTTCTGGAATAAAGAGCAACAGGGAGTGTGCACAGCACCAGGAACACGTGGAAAACCAGGAGGAAGATGCTCCCAGCATTCCAGAGGCAATTCCAGTTTCAGGAGAGAGTTTCCAACTCTGTTTGGGTGATCCAAGATTCTCTGCTGAGCCCTCAGAGTGCACAGAGCTGACAGAAGATGGCTCTGACTGTGCCAAAAGAGAAAAGAAATAAAAGGAAAAAGAAAAATAAAAGCAGAAGAGCAGAACAGACCAAGGATTGGAATTTTGTGGAGCCAAATCCAAGTTTTTCTCCAAGTTATATTTTATTTCACTTGCTGGAAGCTCCTTCAGCACCAACTGTGGTTCTTCAACAGAAGAATCCTCCTGGCAAACAGCATCTCTGCTGGATGGGGGGCTGGAAATTGGGATTATTCCATCCCAAATTCAGTCTTGGAGCTGTCAGAGATCCAGATATTCCCAAAAAGATTCCACACTCCAACCCCTGGCAGCTCCTGTGGAGCAGCCACAGCTCCCTGTTCTCCCACAATCCAACAAAGAGGGAGGGAAAAGCAAATTCTTGGTCAAAACCAGACCCTAAAATGCTTCCAGTGTGTCCAAAACCACAGGATCACTTCCCAAAGGATCCTCCTGGATTTCCTTCAGGAGGTTTTGGCTCCTTTGTAAGGAATTCTTTCTCCCAAGAGATGTCCAGGCCCCTTTCTGTAGTTCCAGCGTTCTCTGGGGACAAATCTGAGCTGTTCTTCTCTTGCTGAGGATTCCCTGGAGATCTCCTTCCACAATTCTTTGAGGAACAAGTTCTCTCAGAGAGATTTTCACAAGGAAAAGAAGAGAAAAAAGAAAAAGGAAAAGAAAGGAAAAAAAAAAGAAACGGACAAGAAAATGCAGAGAAGAGTTCCTTGTAGCAAAAAAGACAATTTGGGAAATTCTTCCTTCCTGCTCAAAATTCTTCCTTCCTGATTCCCCTCAAGGCAGCAGGAATCAGCTGAAGAGTCAAGAGATGAAAAGAGCTGGAAAAATCTGGAAACTCCCCCAAGCCAAAGCCTTTCCAAGATGCTCTGACCACAGAGGGAAGCTCAGCAAGGCTGGAAAAGCAAAACCTGTGTGAAAGCTCCAATTTCACAGCAAAACTGAAATCCAAGTGAAAAGCCTGGCCCTGGCTGAACTTTGGCTTCTGGAACACAGAACTGGCTGATTTTTATTTATTTTTTGCCTTTAACAGGTGTGATATTTTCCAGCTGGGAACCAAAAGCCACAGCTTTGCTGGAATTCTATGTTAATGTGATTTTTTTTTACTTCTGTGTTTACTTAGGACACATTTCAGAAAGTTTGGGTTATACTGGGCACCCAAAATCCCATTTTTAAGGGTGCTGTAAAAGTGAGGAGCTATCTCCTGGTTCTGCAAAGTCATTTCTCCAACCAGCTCCAAATATTTTGGAGAAATATTTCTTTTAGCATCAAAGTTTATTAATAACTCCCAGATGGCAACTTTCCCACTCAGCCTGCCAGGTCACGATTTCAGATTGCAGAGGCACAACCAAGTAAAGGCAAAAGAAATGAATTCTCATTTATTCAAAGCAGGCTGTGGTGAAGACCTGAGGTTTAGCCAGGAAATATTTGATTTATTGCTTCCTAATCACAACTATTTCACTCAGGGGAAGATGTTTGGGGTGGGCAACGAGTCTGGAGTAAGTGAATTTAAGATTTATTTCCCCCTTCATGTCACACTTGGTTGGTTTTCCTAAGTGCAGGAACCACACCACTCAATCCAAACTTCCTCTGCCAGTTAACAAAGCAAACAGAAACAAGCCTCATGCTCACAAATTTGCTCAGGGGGGACTTTTCCACCTTTATTCTTGGCCAAATCTTACCGGGATTTGTTGGATTTCTCCCGTGTTGGTGATGATTTGCTGCATCACTTGCATGGTTTGTCCTGTGCCGCTCTGAGCCTGCTGGCTCTGGCCCTGGGGCTGGGCCTGCACGATCTGCACCTGCTGCCCCTCTCCCACCTGCATTGTCACAGGGGTGGTCTGCACAAAAGAAAAACAGGGATGAGGATCAGGAGGTGGAAAATCCATGAGATGTCAGGATTGGGGCAGACTGAGCCTGTCCTACACCCACTGCTGGGGTTGGAGCAGGTCTGTCCTACACCCGCAAATTGTGGGGATTAAACCACCACAGATGGAGCTCAGAGCATGGGTGAGGCACTTTCCTAGAAGATCTGACCCAGGAACAGGACCAGGAACCACATTTGGCCCTGAAAAGTTGAGGTTGTCCCACAGAAATGTCCAAGGTAAGGCAGGACAAGGACTGGAACAACTTGGGATGACCCTAGAACAAACAACACCCTGGAAGATCCTTGATTATGGACCAGGGTGAGATTTCAGTTCCTTCTCTCCTGGAAGGATTAAACCCATGATTTCCATGCTGTCTCTGATGATCCTGAGCAATCCACCCCTGAGGACTCTGTCCTGGAGGATCTGACCCAGGAACAGGACCAGGAACAACATTTGGCCCCAAAAAGCTGAGGTTGTCCCACAGAAATGTCCAAGGTAAGGCAGGACAAGGACTGGAACAACCTGGGACAGTGGAAGGTCCCTGATCATGGACCAGGGTGAGATTTCAGTTCCTTCCCTCCCAACCCATGGATTAAACCCATAATTTCCATGCTGTCACTGATGACCCTGAGCAATCCACCCCTGAGGACTCTGTCCTGGAGGATCTGAGCCAGGAACAGGACCAGGAACCACATTTGGCCTAGGAGAGCTGAGGTTGTCCCACAGAAATGTCCAAGGTAAGGCAGGACAAGGATTGGAACAACCTAGGACAGTGGAAGGTCCCTGATCATGGACCAGGGTGAGATTTCAGTTCCTTCCCTCCTGGAAGGATTAAACCCATAATTTCCATGCTGTCACTGATGACCCTGAGCAATCCACCCCTGAGGACTCTGTCCTTGAGGATCTCACCCAGGAACAGGACCAGGAACCACATTTGACCCTGAAAAGCTCAGGTTGCCCCACAGAATGTCCAAGGTAAGGCAGGACAAGGATTGGACCAGGGTGAGATTTCAGTTCTTTCCCTCCCATCCCAACCCATCTCAACCCAACCCAACCCAACCCATCCCAACCCATCCCATCCCATGGGTCAAACCCATGATTTCCCCTCCGTCACTGACGTTCCTGAGCAGTCCATCCCCAAGGATTTCCCTCAGGCCTGGCTCACCTGGCCCTGCTGGGGCTGGGCGATGATGATCTGGCCCGGTTGGATGGTGGTGGTGGCCGTGGTGGTCTGCTGGCCCTGCTGCTGGCCCTGCACCTGCACTGCTGCTGGCTGCTGGGCCAGGGTGAAGTAATACTGCACGGGCTCGGCCGGGGTGACGGCCTGGCGCACCTCCTCCTGCAGGGAAACACCGGGAATGGGCATGGCAACATGGCACCCATGGCCAAACATCCCCCCAGACACATCCCTGACAAAGGAGCTTCAACATCTCTTTCAGAACACTTCAAAACCCAGTCAGGGTGAGCTCCATTGTTCAGCTCTGTGGAAATCAGGGGCCTGGTGCACCTGCAAGGAAACACCAGGAATGGGCATGGCAACGTGGCACCCACGGCCAAACATCCCCCCAGACACATCCCCTGGCAAAGGAGCTTCAACATCTCCCTCACAACACTTCAACCCAGTCAGGGGGAGCTCCATTGTTCAGCTCTGTGGAAATCAGGGGCCTGGTGCACCTGTAGGGAAACACCAGGAATGGGGATGGCAACATGGCACCCACCTGCCCCACAGCCAAACATCACCCCCAAACACAAAGGAGCTTCAACACCTCCCTCAGAACACTTCAACCAAGTCAGGGAGAGCTGATAAAAGTTTGGTTGTTGAGCTCTGTGGAAATCAGGTGCCTGGTGCACCTCCTCCTGGGCAGGAGAACATGGCAGCCCTCCAAACACATCCCCTGGCAAAGGAGCTTCAACACCTCCCTCAGAACACTTCAACCCAGTCAAGGTGAGCTGGTAAAAGCTCCCATTGTTCAGCTCTGTGGAAATCAGGATTGTTCCCAATCAAGTGTGGAAAATGTGCCTTAAAAGCCTCAGCACCTCACTGTTGAGGTGGAGTCAGGGTGAGGAAGAGGAGGAAATGAATAAAACCACCAGAGCTGAAAGCCATGGAACTTCCTCATGGCTGAATTCCATACAAACACCCCAGGAAAACTGACAGAGCCTCCTCTGTCACCCAACCCCTCTCCTGAGCTCATTCCCAACTCTCCACCGAGCTCTGGTGCCAATAAAAGTCAGGATTTGATGCTCACTGTTGTGCCTGGGGTTATTGAATTTAAACCCAGCTTTTCCAGGCTGACAAACATTCCCTGCTGTGGGAAGAACCAGAGGATCTGCTCTGCCTCCCTTCCTCTGCTTTCTTTCACCACAGCAGAGAAAAACCCCTCATGATCAACGATATTCCAGGATATTCAGAGATTATGGGATGTAAACAGGCCAGGATCAGAACTGCTGAGCTCCCCAGAGCAGGTGGATGAGGGCAGATGCAGCTCCCAGACGTTCACTCCATGGCAGAAGGCGTAAACAATCCTCTCCCAGCCACCTCGAGTTCACAGCTGAGAGTGTAGGATGTTTACACGTGCTACAACATGGGACATTCCCATTCCCAGCAGCCTGGGATTGCTCATGGATTCCCCTCCAGTTGATCCAGCTGGGCAGGAAAAGGAAAATTCACATTAAACTGGGTGAGGAGCAAGCTGGAGTGAGGAGTTTGTTGGCTTAGAAGTTGTTTTTTGGGGAGCAGAACAACTCAGGAGTCACTCCTGGAAGGTTTCCCAGAGGAAGAATTCAACAGATCCCAGTTGGTTGTTAGAAAAGACCAACTCTGAGCCTGGCTCTCAGGGTAAACATCATCACAACCACCAAAAACCACAACATTTCCTACTCCTGCAGCTCCCTGTTATTCCCATTCCTCTGAAGGAAGGAGTAATAATATTCAATATTCAATATATTCAAATATATGGGAGTGTAGGATGTTTACACGTGCTACAACATGGGACATTCCCACTCTCAGCAGCCTGCAGGCTTGCTCATGGATTCCCCTCCAACTGATCCAGCTGGGCAGGAAAAGGAAAATTCACATTAAACTGGGTGAGGAGCAGGCTGGAGTGAGGAGTTTGTTGTCTCAGAAGTTGTTTTTTGGGGAGCAGAACAACTCAGAAGTTTCCCAGAGAAAGAATTCAACTGATCCCAGCTGGTTGTAAAAAAAGACCAACTCTGAGCCTGGCTGTGAGGGCAAACATCATCACAACCACCAAAAACCACAACATTTCCTCCTCCTGCAGCTCCCTGTTATTCCCATTCCTCTGAAGGAAGGAGTAATAATATTCAATATTCAATATATTCAAATATATGGGAGTGTAGGATGTTTACACGTGCTACAACACGGGACATCCCCACTCCCAGCAGCCTGCTGGAATCCCTGCTTTTCTCAGGATTGCTCATGGATTCCTTTCCAGTTGATCCAGCTGGGCAGGAAAAGGAAAATTCACATTAAACTGGGTGAGGAGCGAGCTGGAGTGAGGAGTTTGTTGGCTTAGAAGTTGATTTTTGGGGACAGAACAACTCAGAAGCTTCCCAGAGAAAGAATTCAACAGATCCCAGTTGGTTGTTAGAAAAGACCAACTTTGAGCCTGGCTGTGAGGGCAAACATCATCACAACCACCAAAAAACACAACAATTCCTCCTCCTGCAGCTCCCTGTTATTCCCATTCCTCTGAAGGAAGGAGTAATAATATTCAATATATTCAAATATATTTTTCCCAGGGCAGGTCTGCAGTGAACCAGAGCTGGGGCAGCTCTAAGCCCAATCCTTAGGTTATTTCTGGATGTTCCAATCCCCAATTCCAGCTGAATCCTGAAATAATGAAGGCCACTGAGACCTCCCCTGAGCATCTATTCCAGGATGTTCAATCCTGTTTGCAGGAATTGCTTTAAAATCCAAATTTGCTTCCATTCCCTCCTACCCCAGCATTTGCCATCTTTTATTTCCAAGCTGGAGCTCCCAGAGCAACACAACATCAGGATTTTACTTCCAGCTCCTCCAAAAACCAACACTGCCTTGTCAAAGAAGAGATTGTAACACCAGGAAAAATAAAAAAAATTAAAAATAAATCCAGGCACAGGCAGCTTTTCCACAGGATTTTCTTGGTAAATTCTTAATCTACATTCCTACATTCTCCATTTAAATTTCCTGCTGGAAAAATCATTCCTGGTGATCACAGATGGGTGAGGAACATCTCCCCAAGCTCGTTTCTCATTTCCACCCAAAACTCCCCAGGATTTCCTGGTTGGGATGGATCAGAAATTATTCCAGATGCTGGAACACACTCCTCAAGTGCTCCAGGAAAATTCCTTGGATTCCAGAGCTTGGATGTTCTGTAATCAGAAGGTCCTGATGGGAATCAGGGACACAGGGAATGCTCTCCCCTCCCAAACATGGTGCACTGCTAGAAATAGAAAAGTACAAGAATGAGGCACCTCAAGGATAAAAAAAAAAGAAGAAAAAAAGTGGATTTCCAGTGCCAGAATGGAAATTTCAATGATTCCAACTGTAAAAGAAGTTTTTGTCTTTTCATTAACACCAAACCAATGAGTTTGGGAGGAATCATGAGGATTTATGTTGATATTTCTATTTTACGTTGAGCTCCCAGCACACCTGGCACGCTGATTTTAACCCCAGGAGCAGCAGGATGGACTCTCCCAGATTTTGGGACATGGAAAAATGTTTTCCTTCTTTTCTAGACCTTCTGGAAATCAGGATGGGAAGTTAAAGCCAGCTCAGGGCAGCATCCCAAAGGAAGAGGTGTGGATTTTATTCCCTCCCTTCATTGTCACTCCAGGAGCAGCACCAGGACACAAAATCCAGCAGCAACCTCCAAAATCCAGCTCCAAATGGGAATGCTGCTCTGTACACTCAGAGCAGACAGAATTTTCCATGCTAGCCAGGATTTGGAGTGGAAAAAGGGAAAAATAATTCAATTTTAGAAACAAACTTCCAAGCCAAGCTGTTCCACAAGGTCCCAAATCCAAATTTTTTCCGCACTGCAAACCCTCGGAAGTAACAGAAAAGAAGTTGTTTAAACAATAATTTTAATTTTTTTTTAAATTATCCAAACCTTGAGGGTAACCCAGAGTTTTTAGTTTTTATCCAGCAGGGAAATTTGCAGGAAAGGGCTGAGGAATCCCTGCAGCTCAGCTGAGAGCAGCAGCCTGCTGCTGTAAACATCCGACTGAAAGCTCCTTCCAGCACCTTCCAGCTTCCAGTCAAGGATGTTTACAGAGGCACTGACTGCCCCAAAGGATGCAGGAAAGGGGATTTTTTAACCCAAAACGAACATAAATCCATTTTTTTCCCAAGTTAAATTCTTCTCACTGGCACCATTTGGGATCAGAAGTGTTCAGGAGTGGGTTTGGTTCATCGGTCAGGACTGGTGTGATCTCCACTAAATCTCTATTTCCACAAAAACCCAGTGGGTTTTAGGTTTATTTATCAATTTTATTTTTATTGAAGAACTTAAGAACCTGAAATTTAAGAATTTAAAACCATGAAATTTAAGAATTTAAAGACATGAAATTAAAGAATCTAAGAACCTGAAAACCACAAAAAGAGAAGAACAAACCTCATGTTTAAATCTGTGTTGTTTGATCACCTCTGTTTTCATCAGAGGGTGAAACCACGCTGAGAAAAGGATAAAAAAATGCAGATTTTTTTTGTCTCACCTGCCTTTTTGGAGGCTTCAGCTCATCCCTGGGGACAATATCGATCAGGAAATCAAACTGATCAAATTTGGTGATTGCCATGGCAATGTCATTCCTCTGCAACAACAAAAGGAAAAACTTTCCTCAGCTCCAGGAGGAATTCAGGGTTTTGGCACTGGATAAATGAAATCAGAGGTGTTTAAAGCTGAGGGGAAAAAAGGTGGGAATGTTTCCTGCAGGTCCCAGCTGGTGGAAATTCAGTTTTGTGCTGAGCAAAGCCTCTAAAATGTGCAATAAAAAAGGTTTTTAGCAAGTTTAGCCCAGTTTAATGGATACCAGTCATGGGTGCCTGCCTCTAAATCAGCAATTCCTGCCCAGGGACAGGAGAGCTGATGTGAGCCTGAATATCCCAATTTTTCCTTGAATTAATGATTGTTGCATTTTCCAGTAGTTCTGCTCAATATGTAAGACTAAAAGTGCAAAACCTCCTCTTTTTTCTCCATAAAATGACCTTAATAGTTGTATTTTACTCTTTACTTAAGAGTTATATTTTACTCTTCAACCATCAAAAAACTGAGGATTATTGAGGAAATGGATTCTCTACAAGACCCGATGAGCATTATTGAGGAAATGGATTCTCAGCAAGACCAAATAATTTGTATTTTGTTGTATTTTTATCTTCACCTCCACACTTCCATCACCACAAACCAAACCTCTTCAAATTTAGATCACAACTAACAATAAAACCAAGCAGAAATTCAACAGCTGCAGGTAACGATCAGCTGAGAGATGGAGATTTGCGTTTGGTTGAGTTTATTTGAATTAAATGAACAAAAAAAAAACCTTTCAGCTGGGCAGTTCTGTGTACAAAACACGGCTGGTGTTATGGAAACAAGGAGTGGGGAAGGGATTTAGGAGCAGCTGGGATTTGGGAGCTCCTTTACCTGCAGGGTCCTGCGTTTGTTGTCCTCGGTGTGGATCCAGGCTCGCAGGGTGAGCTCGGTGATGAAAATCTGAGCAGCTTTTGCAAACAGCACAGGGGCTTCTGCACTGATCATCTGCCAGAAAATCAGATTATTGTCGATTTTACCACTCAATTCTAACGGTGCAAAAAGGAATTGCATTGCCTGAGAGGAAATTGGGTGGTTAAATGGGATTTTGGGGGAGTTTTTACCTCAGGATTTCCTCAGGTGTGAGGAAATTTTTACCTCAGGATTTCCTCAGGTGTGACAGAATTAAGAAGAGTTGGGTATCTCAAATATTCTCTGGGTATCTCAAGTATTCTCTAAAGAGAATTGTTTGTACTTTTTTCACCAAATTTCCTTTTCCTTAAAAAATATCTGGCTCCATTTAAGCCAAATGAAGCAGTTTGGTTATCAGCTGCCTTAACATTAATGTTTATTAATTAACATTTAAATAGGAATATTCCAGACAGGCCAGAGACGTTCCCTGCTCTCCACTCTGCCTTAAAATCTTATTTTCTCCTTTTATCATCACAAATTTGGCATTTTTTTGGTTCAGACACTGAGCTGGGCCTTCAGAAATCTGG
Source organism: Calcarius lapponicus (assembly GCA_039654755.1). Lineage (NCBI taxonomy): Eukaryota > Metazoa > Chordata > Aves > Passeriformes > Fringillidae > Calcarius > Calcarius lapponicus. Next base: position 18,494,640 of record JBBFKN010000011.1, read on the forward strand.
GATCCTTTTCCAGGGAGGCTGAATAGAGAATTTTCAGGATCTCATTTAAATGAAGGGATGTCCTGACAGGAGGATTGTGTCACACTGAGGGGAAAAAAAAAAAAAGAAAAAAAGACAAAAAATTCCAGGTTAAAATCCTGAATATACCTTCACATCTTCATCCAGCTTCATGATCTTCTTAATCCGAGCCAAGGGCAGCTCCTGAACCCTGAAATCTTTCTGCAGAGAGATTTGAGAGACTTTTTACTGATATTTAACTAAAAATAATGGTAAACAATGTTAAAACAATCAGTGTTTTCTAGAATTGATGATTTCAGTGTTGGGATCTCTTCCTGTTATCTCTTTTCCTTCCCTGCCCTCAGTCTCCAAAAATCAGGGACCAACAGAGGAGCAATTTTAATAATAAACAGAATAAATCTCAGGATTTGATTCCACAACATTGGGATGATTCCTGTTATCCCTTCTCCTCTGCCCTCAGTTCCCAAAAATCAGGGAACAACAGATTTTTCACCCCACATCCACAGGAGCAATTTCAGGATTTGATGATCCCACAGTTCTGAGATCTTTTCCTGTTATCCCTTTTCCCTCCCTGCCCTCAGTCCTCAAAAACCAGGGACCAACACAGGAGCAATTTTAATAAAAAATAGAATAAATTTCAGGATTTGATGGTCCCACAGTGCTGGGATCTTTTCCTGTTTTCCTTCCCTGCCCTCAGCTCCATTCCCAGTGACTCCTGAGCTGGCAGAGCAATAAATAGATGGCAGTGACAGCTGAAAATGAAGCTGCCCATCCTTGATAAGCTGGATAATAAACCCCTTTCATGTGGAGATGAAACTCCAGCTCCCAAGAATTCTCTGTAATGAAAGAGGAGAGTAATTAATTCTGGTTATGCATATAAATTTCTACATCTGTTTCTTTAATCAACTATCTGCACATAGAAAAGAAAATCAGCTTATCCTGGGCCCGGTGGATTTGGGGTTTTTTTAACTTTGAAGAGCCTGGCTTGGACTTGAAGTACTTTTGTTTTCAGCTGCATTAAAAGCACGTGGAAAGTGATTTTTGGATCATAGGAATGCATCAATCTCCCTTTAAAAGTCATTTTTATTATGTGCCCTTGCTCCCACACCTCTTGTGGAGATGGAAAAAATAAAGAAGTTGCTTAGTCCAGTTGTTAATCTCAGCCTAGATGGGATTTTTTAATCAGATGTCTTTAATTTAATAATGGTTCTATTTGAATTCCCATTTCCTGTGCCCAAGGAACAGGGGGAAAATCCTGAAGATCTTTTCCAGGCTAAACCATTCCATGATTTTATGACTGTGCTAAAATTTCATCTCCAGGTTTTTGGGGTATTTTTGGATATTCCTGGCTGAGGGATTATTCCTCACTTCCTAAACCACCTTATCCCATAGAAACACCCAATTCCCCAGATCCCAGAGCAGGAACAGCTTCAAGCTGAACTTTGAGAGGAATTTTTCTGTGTTTTCCTGGGAATATCTCAACCCTGGGGATGCTCCTGGTTCTATTTGAATTCCCAATTCCTGTGCCCAAGGGACAAAGATAATCCTGAAGATCTTTTTCCAAGCTAAACCATTCCATGATTTATGACTCTGCTACAATTCCATCTCCAGGTTTTTGGGGTATTTTTGGAGATTCCTGGCTGAGGGATTATTCCTCACTTCCTAAACCCCCTTATCCCATAGAAACTCCCAATTTCCCAGCTCCCAGAGCAGGAAGCTGGGAATTTTCCCTGTTTTTTTCTGGGAATATCCCAGCCCTGGGCTGCTCACCACGGTGAGGTTGCGGATCTCCTCCATCACCCGTGGCCAGAAGCTCTGCAGGCTCTGCTGGGCATCGCTGTTCCCCGTGCCAAAGCCACCATCCGTGGACATCCTGGCACCTGGGAGAGGGAAAAAATACAGGAATGAGCAAGGAGGGGAAAAAAATGGAAAAAACCCCATAAAAAACAGGAAAGAAACAGGAGGAGGAACACCCAGGAATGGCTTCAAATGGATGGGTTTAGGTTAAAGTTTGGGAAGAAATTCCTTCTTGTAAAGGGTTGGGATGGATTTCCCAGAGAAGTTGTGGTGCTTCATCCTTGGAAGTGTCCAAGGCCAGGTTGGAGCCATGGATTCATCCATTCCTCCATCCATCCATCTATTCATCCATGGATCCATCCATGAATTGATCTATGGATCCATCCATCCTTCCATCTCTTCATCCATCTATGGATCTGTCCATCCATGCATGGATCTCTCCATGGATTTATCCATTCCTTTGTCCATCCATGGATCCATCCATTCTTCCATCTCTTCATCCATTATGGATCTGTCCATCCATCCATGGATCTCTCCATGGATTCATCCATTCCTTCATCCATCCATCTATTCATCCATGGATCCATCCATTCTTCCATCTCTTCATCCATTATGGATCCGTCCATCCATCCGTGGATCCCTCCATGGATTTATCCATTCCTTTGTCCATCCATCCATGGATCTGTCCATCTCTCCATGGATCCATCCATCCCTTCGTCCATCCATCCATGGATCCCTCCATGGATCCATCCATCCCTTCATTCATCCATTTATTCATCCATGGATCCCTCCATGGATTGATCTATGGATCCATCCATCCTTCCATCTCTTCATCCATCCATGGATCTCTCCATGGATTTATCCATTCCTTCATCCATCCATCTATTCATCCATGGATCCATCCATGGATTGATCTATGGATCCATCCATCCTTCCATCTCTTCATCCATCCATGGATCTCTCCATGGATTTATCCATTCCTTTGTCCATCCATGGATCTCTCCATGGATTCATCCATTCCTTCACCCATCCATGGATCCCTCCATGGATTGATCTGTGGATCCATCCATCCTTCCATCTCTTCATCCATCCATGGATCTCTCCATGGATTTATCCATTCCTTTGTCCATCCATGGATCCATCCACCTCTCCATGGATCCATCCATCCATGGATTGATCTATGGATCCATCCATCCCTCCTTCCATCTCTTCATCCATCCATGGATCTGTCTATGTCTCCATGGATTCATCCATTCCTTCATCCATCCATGGATCCCTCCATGGATTGATCTGTGGATCCATCCATCTTTCCTTCCATCTCTTCATCCATCCATGGACCTGTCCATCTCTCCATGGATCCATCCATCCATCTATCCCTTTTCTATCCATCCCTCCACAGATCCATCCATCCATGGATTCATGTATGGATCCATCCATCCATCCATCCATCCATCCATCCATGGATTCATCTATGGATCCATCCATCCATCCATCCATCATCCATCCACCCCACCCACCCATCCACCCATCCATCCATCCATCCATCCATCCATCCATCCATCCATCCATCCATCCATCCATCCATCCATCCATCCATCCCTCCATCCCTCCATCATCCATCCATCCCCTCCATCCCTGGATTTCCCTCCTCAGGATCCCTGAGCTCCCAAGGTGTTGAAGAGGAAAGCGGCCGCTCCACCCCCAAATTCTGCAGCAAAACAGGGACAAGATCCCAGGGATGGCTGGAGCTGCTCCTGGGGGATTCAGGGAAAAGTTCTTCCCTCAGAGGGTGCTGGGCACTGCCCAGGCTCCTCAGGGAATGGGAACATTCCCAAGGCTGCCAGAGCTCCAGGAAGGTCTGGACACCACTCTGGGGATGCCCAAGGTCTGGATGATCCTTGAGGAGCCTTCCAGGATATTCCAGCTGTGCTGGGATGGGCTGAACTTTCCAAGGGAATGTTCCCATTGCCTTGGAAAGCTTTTCCATCATTCCCTGTTGGCCAGGGTTGGTTTTTTGGGAAGGGTTTTGTTCTCTTCAGAGCTGTGTCCATGGATCTCCTCATTGAGATTCTCCCAGCCTGGATTTGGGGGGGTTCAGCCCATCCCAGCACAGCTGGAATATCCTGGAAGGCTCCTCAAGGATCATCCAGACCCTGGGCATCCCCAGAGTGGTCTCCAGATCTTCCTGGAGCTTTGGGAATGTTCCCATTCCCTTGGAAAGCTTTTCCACCATTCCCTGCTGACCAGGGTTGGTTTTTTGTCCCCTTCAGAGTTGTGTCCATGGATCTCCTCACTGGAATTCTCCCAGCCTGGATTTCAGGGGGTTCAGCTCATCCCAGCACAGCTGGAATATCCTGGAAGGATCCTCAAGGATCATCCAAAACCTGGAATCCCCAGAGTGGTGTCCAGACCTTCCTGGAGCTCTGGCATGTTGGGAATTCCTTTTCCTTGGGAATGTCCCCATTGCCTTGGAAAGCTTTTCCCTCATTCCCTGCTGGCAGGGATTGGTTTTTTGGGAAGGGTGAGTTGTGTCCATGGATCTCCTCACTGGAATTCTCCCAGCCTGGATTTCGGGTGGTTCAGCTCATCCCAGCACAGCTGGAATATCCTGGAAGGCTCCTCAAGGATCATCCAGACCCTGGAATCCCCAGAATGGTCTCCAGACCTTCCTGGAGCTCTGGCATGTTGGGAATTCCTTTTCCTTGGGAATGTTCCCATTCCCTTGAAAAGCTTTTCCACCATTCTCTGCTGGCAGGAATTGTTTTTTTTGGGAAGGGTGAGTTGTGTCCATGGATCTCCTCACTGGAATTCTCCCAGCCTGGATTTTGGGTGGTTCAGCTCATCCCAGCACAGCTGGAATGTCCTGGAAGGCTCCTCAAGGATCATCCAGACCTTGGGAATCCCCAGAGTGGTGCCCAGACCTTCCTGGAGCTTTGGCAGCTTTGGGAATGATCCCATTCCCTTGGAAAGCTTTTCCACCATTCCCTGTTGACAGGAATTGTTTTTTTGGAAGGGTGAGTTGTGTCCATGGATCTCCTCACTGGAATTCTCCCAGCCTGGATTTCAGGGGGTTCAGCTCATCCCAGCACAGCTGGAATATCCTGGAAGGATCCTCAAGGATCATCCAGAACCTGGAATCCCCAGAGTGGTCTCCAGACCTTCCTGGAGCTCTGGCAGCCTTGGGAATGTTCCCATTGCCTTGTCAAGCTTTTCCATCATTCCCTGTTGACCAGGGTTGGTTTTTTGGGAAGGGTTTTGTTCCCTTCAGAGTTGTGTCCATGGATCTGCTCATTGAAATTCTCCCAGCCTGGATTTGGGGTGGTTCAGCCCATCCCAAAGGGAGATTTGCATCTTTAGAACACCAAAACATTGTCCCTTACAAAATGGACAATTCCTGCTCTGATTTGCAAGGTTGAAGTTCCAGGTTCGAATTTGAAGAGGAATTAAAAACTAAAATGTGCAGGGAGAGCAAATTGCTGGGAAATCAAGGTGGAAAAATTAAGTTTAGAGAGAATAAAACTAAAAAAATCCAACTCATAGGGAATACAACTAAAATGGGACCTTCCTACCCCTCCAAAGCTGGAAAAAAATCCAAAATAATTGGAATAATAATAAATTATTTGTTAATAAATCCATTTCCAGATTTCTTGCCGCTCTTGACCTAAAAAGATCGAGCAGAACTGATTCTTCCCCAGCCTCCTGCAAGCTGAAAGCATCAAAATATTCTGAATTTTTGGGCGGAATTAAGATTCCTGCAGGATTTTAATTCGGATTTTTTTATCCTGCAGGTTGTCCTGCTGACATTTAAAAGCTAATTTCTAGGGGAAATTAATGATTCTAGGGAAATTAATGATTCTAGGGAAATTATTCTAAGGAAAAAGAAGTTGTTGTTAAGGAAATCAATTAAAATTTCTTCTTTTTGCTTCAAGATGCTGCCAATGACCTTCATGCTCACAGGGGAATTCTCCAATCCCGGCCCACAGGCGGCTCCAGAAGTTCCTCCAACATTGCCCAAATTATTAAAATCTGACTTTTTGGGGGGATATTTCTCCTCTTATTCCCTCCTTCACCAAAACTGTGACAACACCAAGGAGTGGAATTTGGAATTAATTAGCGTTAATTTGGAATTAAACCCCAAATCTCACTCGGAATAAAACTCCAACCCTGCCAGGAGGGCAAAGCTCAGCTTCAAGGCCCTGCGCCCTCATTGCAGGAAGTTTCACCAATTCATTATCATTAATTATCATTAATTCCCCAAACCAGCGCTTTTATCCTCAAAAGTGAGGGGGGAAAATGGGATTTTTCAACCTGGCAGGAGCAGCAACCAAAACCCAACTTTAATCTAAGCCGGGACTATCCCCGTGTCCTTGATGCCCTCAGCCACCGCCAGCTCTCCGTTTGTTTGGTTTTTTTTTTTCCTCTCCTCTTTTATTTATTTTTTTTTAATTTTTTTTTTTTCTTTTCGGTCCAAAGTGCCGCAAACAAACTTTGTCCTTCAGAGTGTCGGCTCGCAGCGCTGCCGTTTCAAGGTCACTCGCGCAGGCCCCGCTCCAAGTCGGGGCTGAGCCGGGGCTGCGAGCGGAGCGCGCCCGGCCCGGAGCTCCCCGGGCACCGCGGGACCCCTCAGACCCTCCGCTCCCCCCCGTGACCTTCGGCACCGCAAAAAAAACGACAACAAAGAGCCGCCGGTACCGCCGGGGGGGTTCGGGGGTGCCGCGGCTCCGCTGTCGCCCCCTCGGGGTGATGGCGGCCGGGCCAAGGGCACCGCGGAGCCCCCGCCGCGCTCGGGGCACCCCCGCTGCTGTGGCTTTGTCCCCCCTCCCCCCCCCGCGCCTCCAGCGCTGCGGGAGGCTCGGCGGGGAGCACCGGGGGTTGAACGGTGAAACCCGCGGGGGGAACATCCCGCCGCGCCCCCCCCTCCCCATTCCCGCACGAGCATCCCCCGCCGCCCGCGGCCTGTCCCCCTGGCGCACGGGCCGCCCTCCCCCGCCGCCACCGCAGCGGCGGCGCCCCGGACTCACCGGCGGCCGTGGCCGCGGCCGGGGTTTCCCCGCCATGGCTTTGTCTTTGAGTGACCCCGGGAGCCGCGGGGGCCCCCCCCGGGCCGGGCCGTGCCCGCGGCCCCTTTAACGGCGGCGGCCCCGCGCGCCCCGCTGCGCGCGCCCGGCCCGCCCCGCGCCCGCGCCCATTGGCCGCGCGCCCCGCGCTCCAGCTCTCCCATTGGCCGCGCGCCCCGCGCTCCAGCTCTCCCATTGGTCGGCGCCGCGGCGCAGCCTCGCCGGCCGCTTCCTGCTTTAAAGTTACCTTGAGCGGCGGCCGCAGGGGTCAGGCAAGCCCCGCCCCTCAGCCCCGCCCCGATTGGCCGCCTCGCCTCCTATTCAAACGCCCGAGGAGGCTGGAGGGGGACGGCCGCTGATTGGCCCGCGCGGCTGTCAATCACGGCGGTTCCCGCCACACCTTCCCGGCGGGGCGCGGGGCCGCACGTGCGCTCCGAGCCCCGAACTGCGGCGATTTTTGGGAGTTTTGGTGATAAACCAACCCAAAAACCCCGGCCGGGTGACACAGGGACAGCTCCAGGTGGCCTTGGGATGTCCCCAGAGAGAGGGAGCTGTGCCACCCCCGTGGGATGTTGTTCTTCCTCGGCGTGAGGAGGAACTCGCTGTGGTTTTGAATTTATGAATTTAATTTATGGCCATGGCCTGGCTCCATCCTCTGCCACCCTTTGGGAACGTTTTATGGATGGATGGGATTCAATGCCAGCTTTCCCTTCTCCAGATGCAGCTCTCAGTTTTTCCCTGAGAGCTCCAGCTTGGATAAATCTGGAATAATGGGATAAATCTGGAATAATGAGATAAATCTGGAATAATATCATTCCAGCAGGGCCACGGCCACACAGCTCCTGCTGTCTCCTCATCAGGGACATCTCCAGACCCCAAATCCTCTCTGGGGCCTCTCCTTGCCCTGAGTATCCCAAAATTGGATCCCAATGGGTCCGGCTGGGAATGGGGACATTCCCTGGGATCCCACCAGGCTGCGCCACCCCACAAACACTGCACAGGATGAGGGGAAATCAAAAATAAACAAGAAAATTAAAAGAGAGGCAGATTATTTTGGAATAAGCCCTGAGGCCTGTGCAGGAGGAATCCCAGCAGGAAGCACAGGTGGAGCTTTCACCTCCAAAATCCAAAATTTCCAAATTTTAACCCCCCCAACCTCACTCTGCCCCCGCCAGCAGCACTTGGGGAGGGATGGGAATTTGGGAATGTTGTGGGTAAAGAATGGGAATGGGCCACAATAAAAAAGGTGTGGAAATCAGGGGATAATCTGATCTATTTGATATTTATATTTTATATATTATATATAGATTGATCCCCTGATATTATATATATCATTATATGATATTGTATATTATTGTATATTAATTATATTATATTACATTCTATTACATATATTACTATATTATTTTTATATATCCCTTGGTATATATGATATATTCTATATTAATATATATGTTATATTATATTGTGTTATGTATTATATATTATATTAATATGATGATAATATTATATTAAATATATTAATATATTATATATTGCATTATATTGTGTTATATTATGTATTATGTTATGTTATATTATATTATATCATATCATATAATATTATTTCATATAATATCATATTATATTATATGTATCCCCTGATATTATATATATATAAATTCTATATCAGGAGATCCCTGTATATGCAGAATTCCCACTTTTATCCCCATCACCACCATGGATTTCCAGCTGTAATTCCAAGTTATCATTTCCTGCTGTACAGGATTATCCAAAGGGAAAAATCTTGGGGAGCAGAGCCAAGCCCTGCAGATGAAATCCCTCTGAATCTGATAACGAGGAGAGATTTCATTTAAAAACAAATCTTCCTGATGATTTGGGGGAATAGAATTGGTTAAAACAACAACAAAAAAAAATATAAATCTACTCTGTTCTCTTCCTGTGGCATTCCTCAGATAAAAGCAGAAGCTGTGGAATTCTGACTATTGGAATTATGTGAGGCACTTTGGGTGGGATGAAAAACAAACGCAGCACCTTTCCTGCAGGACAGAGGAATGTCTGGCTGGAATTGTGGAATTCTGACTGCCCTGGCACATCCCCTGTGCCCTGGCACATCCGAGGGTCCTGACGGAGTGATTGATAATTCCTGGGGGCAATAAAAACCCCAAATTCATTTGGGGAAGTTCTACAATTTGTGGGGGGAAAAAAAACCACTAAAGGGTTTATTTATGGGGGAGATAAAAACCCCAAATGAATTTTGGGAGTCCCAACAATAACAGGGGATAAAACCCCCAAATTAATTTTGGGAGTCCCTACAGTAAAGGGTTTATTTATGGAAAAAAAAAAACCCACTAAGTTAATTTGGGAAGGCCTAAAGGGTTTATTTCAATCATTGCAGTGAAATCACAGAGGGTTCAGGTGTCCAAACATTCCTGGAGTTCTGGCAGCCTTGGGGATCTTCCCATTCCCTGGGCAGTGCCCCAGCAGCAAAAACCCCCAAAAAACTTTCCCTAAATCCCTCCTGGAAAAGGATTTTGGGATCTTGTCCCTGCTGTGACACTGTTGTCACCACGGTGTCCAGGTGAGCTGAGGCGGTCACAGGGCACGAGGACAAACAGATCCAGTCCAAAACCAAAATCTCATTTCAGGACAAACCCAGGATGTTCCCAACCTGGTTTGGTTTGTAGGGCTGGAAGAAAAGGAGCTCATGGGCTTTGAATTGGCCATGCTCAGACAGCAATGAAGATGGGGAAGATTTATTTCCAAATATTCCACTGACCAAAAAAAACACTCAGAAAAATCACCTGGGACACCTCCCATTGTCCCAGGTTGCTCCAAACCCCATCCAGCCTGGCCTTGGGCACTTCCAGGGATCCAGGGGCGGCCCCAGCTGCTCTGGGAAATCCATTCCAGCCCCTCACCACTCTCACAGCCACGAATTTCTTCCTAAAATCGAATCTAAACCTGAACATCCCAGCTCCTCTCTACCTGCTCCCTCCTCAGCCAGGTCAGGGTCACAACCTGCCTTGGAATCACGGAACCAGCAACGCTTTGGCTGAGAGAGACCTTAAAGCTCATCAGCTTTAAAGCCAAAGGCTCAAGGCCTTCTCCGCCTTGCTTTGGACCCTTCATCCCGTGTGGCGGCCCGGTAGATCCCAACCGGGAAAAACACCGGGAGGCCTCTGCGCTCTGTTCTGCCGGCGCGTTCCCCGGGCACTGCGAGCCCCGAATCTCGGTTCTCAAACCGGGGGTTCCGGGCACTGCCAGCCCCAAATCTCGGCTCTCAAGCCGGGGGTTCCGGGCACTGCCAGCCCCAATCTCGGTTCTCAAACCGGGGGTTCCGGGATCCGCCATTCCCGGGCCTGCCCCGGCCCCGCCGCCCCCCCCCCCCCACCCCGCGCCCGCGCGGGACAACGGTCCGCTCGCTGTCCTCTCCCCGGTCCGCCCCCCGCCAGCCAATCAGCGCCCGCGTCCCCGCGCCCGCCTCCCCCTGGCGGGCCAATCAGCGCGCGCGCCGCGGCCCAGCCAATCGCAGCGCGGCCGTTGCTGAGGGGGGGCCGTAAGGACCCCTCGGGCCGCCCCCGCCCCGCGCCCCCTCACGGGCCGCCGCCGCCGCCTCCCCCCCGCCGCGCTCCCCGCGTACTCACCGGGGCGGCCGGCGCCGCGACCTCCGCCTGCTCCGCCCGCTGCCCGCGCTGCCTCCGGCGCGGCCGGTGGGAGGCGGGGGGGGGAAAAGGGGGGGCGGCCGGAGCGGAGTGAGCGCCGAGCGGCCGAGAAACAAGATGGCGGCGGGGCCGTGAGGCGGCGGGGCGGAGGCTCCGCCCTTTTTTGTCGTTCTCCCCCCCCCCCCCCCCAGTCCCTTCCCCTCCCCGGGCTGGGCCGCGGCGGCGCGCGCGGGCGTGTGACCCGGCGGGGATCTCGCGAGATTTGAGGTCTGGGCGGGAGTGGGCGGGGGGACCGTGAGGGACGGGGACAAACCTGAGGGACCGTGAGGGAGTGGGACAAACCTGAGGGACCGTGAGGGAGTGGGACAAACCTGAGGGACCGTGAGGGACGGGGACAAACCTGAGGGACCGTGAAGGGAGTGGGGAAGGACAGGGACAGAAACAGGGACAAACTGTGAGGGACGGGGACAAACCTGAGGGACCGTGAGGGACGGAGACGAACCTGAGGGACCCTGAGGGACGGGGACAAACCTGAGGGACCGTGAAGGGAGTGGGGAAGGACAGGGACAGAAACAGGGACAAACTGTGAGGGACGGGGACGAACCTGAGGGACCCTGAGGGACGGGGACAAACCTGAGGGACCGTGAAGGGAGTGGGGAAGGACAGGGACAGAAACACGGACAAACTGTGAGGGACGGGGACAAACCTGAGGGACCGTGAAGGGAGTGGGGAAGGACAGGAACAAACTGAGGGACGGGGACAAACCTGAGGGACCGGGACAGGAACAAACTGTGAGGGACGGGGACAAACCGGGAGGGACAGGCACCATGAGGGACGGAGACGAACCTGGGGGACCGTGAGGGAGTGGGGAAGGACAGGGACAGAAACAGGGACAAACTGTGAGGGACGGGGACAAACCGGGAGAGACAGGCACCATGAGGGACGGGGACAAACCTGAGGGACCGGGAGGGACAGAGACAAACCGGGAGGGACCGGAACAGGGACAAACTGTGAGGGACGGGGACAAACCTGAGGGACCGGGACAGGAACAGGGACAAACCTGAGGGACCGTAAGGGACGGGGACAAACCTGAGGGACCGGGACAGGAACAGGGACAAACCGTGAGGGACCGGGACAAACGTGGAGGCATCTCGGGAGCAACAATGCCTTGAGGAGCAGCCAAACTCTTGTTCTGTCAGATCTGCCCTGTCCTAAACCCCCATCTGTCCACCTTTAGGCCTCGTATTTAGTCTTCCAATATTTTTCCTGCTTTATTAAAAAAAAATAAAAACAGGAATGCAGCGATGTTTTCCAAGCTTGTTTGCTTCTCTGTCAAGTATCCTCGTAATAAACGGCGTGGTAAATAAACTTGTTAAAGGTGTTGGATAAAAATGCTTTCGGCGTGTGAGTTGCGATGAACTTTTTTTCACACCAGGATTTGGCATTTTCTGGGAATTTTGTTTTTTTTTTTTTTAATAGGAGTTCGTTTGAAATAGAATTTAAATATATCCAGTGTTCCTGAGTTGACTCACTCCCAAAGTCCCATTATGTAGCTTAAGTATATCTGCCCACAAAAGAAGAAAAAGAACTATTTTACATATCTGGGAGACCACAGAGTTCTGATTGTTCACACTGTGGGAGAAAAATATTCCTGAAATCGACTTAAATAGATAAAGGAATTAGAGATGCTTTTTCTCTCTGAGTGGAGACTCGAGGCAGGAAAAAAACCCCAAAAGCAGCACCAAAGGGAGGGGAAGCAAAGGCTGCCTTGACGTTCCCATCAAATCCATCAATTCTGGAACAAGATCCAATGGGAATAATGAGGAAAATTAGTGAGGGGATTGATATTTTCATGAGGAAAATGAGAGGATTGATATTTTCATGAGGAAAATGAGAGGATTTCTATTTTCCTTTTAAGCTTTCCCTCCAAGCCACAGAGGGCTGGAGCTGCTGCCTCATTCCCAGCCCCTCATTTGGGAATTTCCTGCAGGGATCCCATCCCAAAGATCCTCCAGGATCCTTTCCCCTTGCATCACTTTCATCCCCTGGCTCCTCACAATTCCATGGAGGAACCCAAGGAATTTATCCCCCCCATATATATATATATATGTTATTATCCATGGTAAGAATCTCTGGAAATCTGTTTTAATGGATTAATTCTGTCAATTGATAGATCAGTAAAGCGATTTTTTGCATTCCCAACAGAATTGTTTTGCTTTTTTGCACATCCATTTAGCAGCAAACTCCACTCCACCAGGATATCCCTGGCAGTGCAATCCCAGGGATCATCCAGGGACGTTCCAGTGAATCCTCCCTCAGCACAGGAACATTTTTCTGCCATCCTGGAGCTGCTTCAAGCCAAAATCTGTGCCCTGCTCCTGCCAGCTCTCCCAATTCCCAGATTTCCTGGCTCCAGGACACACTCAGAGGTGATTCATGCTTGCCTCAGGATTTCTCCCATTAAAAAAAAATTCCCTTTTCCTTAGGAGTGACTCCATCTTTTTGCCTCCTCATTGTCCTTCTGGTGGCCCAATTTGCAGCCTGGCCAAGTTTCTTTTTTTAATAGCGTTTTTTTTTAATATCATTGTGCAGGTTATAAAAATAAATCCCTTGAAATATTGTTTGGGATGAGAAAGGAAAGTCAGATCCCACGGGGCTGCTGCACTTCCAGTCACCCTGCCCAAAATTAATGGCTGGGCCTGCCCTGCTAAAGGACAAAATCCCTGCAAGCACAGGGATTTGGGATTTGTGAGTTTTGTGGAAGAAATGGAGGGAATGGGACAAATTTCTGTGTCCTCCATGGGCTGGGAGCTCAGCCCCGTGCTGGCACTGCAGTGGGAAACGTCTCCCAGCGAAATTCCTGCAGTTTTATTGGAAGTCTTGAGGCTGAGGGCACTTGCAAGGCAGCCAAGAGAAATAAAAGTCGGGATCGTGGAGCGGTTTGGGTTGGAAGGACATTCGGGACCATCCAATTCCATCTCCTTCCCACTGTCCCAGCTTGCTCCAGCCTGGAATTGAACCCTTCCCAGGATGGGGCAGCTTTCCTGGAAATCCACTCCCCACCCTTATGTCTGCTCCAGTTTGGGTTTTTTTTTAAATTTTTGAGCCATTTCCTTTTGACCCATCCCCACAATTCCCTGGAAAACGCCTCATTTATTAATTAATTACCCAGCACTGCTGCTGCTGCTGCTGCCAGGCCCAGCTGTCAGAGCACCCAGCTCGGATGCAGCCCCTCTCCAGGGATTTCTGGACAATCCCCCCTTGCTCCTCCTCCTCCTCCTCCTCCTCCTCCTCTTTGTGCGGCTCCGTTTCCTCCCCACCTGCTCCCTTTCCCAGCAGCAATGGATCCATTGTCTGGAGCCGCTCGCTTTTCCCACAGGGATCGCAGCTCCCTGTCAGCCTGCCCGGAACGTGCAGGAGCCAAGGAAAACAAGAAACAGGGAGGGGAAAAAAAAGGAAAAGGAGAAAGTGATTTTGCAGGAATTTGGTGGCGTTTTGATGAGTTTGGACCCATCCAGCACCTTCCACCTGCTCATCCCATCCCTCCAACGCTTCCCAGTGCACCCCAGAGCTGGATTTGGGAGCTGTGGATTTGTTTGGTGCGGAGGAAAATCAGCTGAGAGCAGCAGGGACCAGGCTGGCCCTTCCCAGCTCAGCCCCCGCCATCCCCCGGGATTCCCGTTCCAGCAGCGCTCTGGATTTCTCCCAAACAAGCTGTTGCTTTGGGGCAGAAATCCACAGGCCCGGGAAAACCTGGAGAGAAATTCTTTCTGGACATGGACACGCTGCTTCATGGATCTGCAGGGAAAAGGGGCCATTTAGGGCCAGGTTTTGGGGCCTGACCCTTTGTGTCACCTCCCACCTGGTGCCTGTCCTAGCTGGGATGATCCATAGAATATTTAAGGATATTTGGGAATATATCTGTGCCTGGACACTGATTTTTTTGTGGTTTTTTTTTGAAGATAATTTGACCTGTGGGTGTTGCCAGAGGATCCCTTGGTAGCCCAAAATTCCTGAGGGATGATCCAGGATCAACTCTGGCCTTGTGGGTTCCCTTTTGTGCTCAGGTTTGAACCTGTGTCCTGGGAAATTTTCCCTTTTCTGCTCCAGCTGGGAATTCCCAAAGAAATCCTGCTCTCCCTGATTTCCTAAGGAAGAGCTGACAGGAATCAGGAAAATCCCCCAAAACTTGAGGATCAGCACTGGGAGCTGAGCTGCTCATCCTGGTGCTGACTGGGAAGCCTCATTCCCAATATTCCCACTTTGCTGCTTTCCCAGGAAAGCACCTCATGCCCAGTTCAACCCCCTGGCTGTCCCAGTATCCAACTGGTGAGCACTGGTGACCTGATTGCTCCTGCCAGGAGATTTCCCAGGTCTCCACACAGCTCCTGGAAGTGGGACACGGCCTCCAGCAGGGAAGGAG
>JBBFKN010000011.1:18509699-18625368 GCA_039654755.1 Calcarius lapponicus
GGGGGAAAACCCCAAGAGCGGCGAGCAGCGGACCCCCAGCACGCCCCATCGGTGCCGCTGCCCTTTGACATGCAACCTTGCTTGGGATGGGACCGGCCGGGATGCAGCTGCAGCTTCGGGAGGCACTGCTGGCAGCTGGGCATGTGGCACTGCTGGCGGCCGAGGCAGCGCCTGGAGCCGGGCACTGCTGCTCTCGCTGGGGCTGCTGGCAGGATCGGCCATGGGTGAGTGAGTGCCGCGGGCAACTTCGGCCGGGGAGCTCCGCATGCAGCGCCGGCTCCGCGGGGATGGAGCCCGGGCGGGAGCGGGGTGCGGGGGGTGGCACTGGGGGGGTGGCACTGGGGTGGTGGCACTGGGGTGGTGGCACTGGGGGTGGTGGCACTGGGGTGATGGCTATAGGCTGTGTGGCACTGGGGTGGTGGCACTGGAGTGATGGCTATAGGCTGTGTGGCACTGGGGGTGGTGGCACTGGAGTGATGGCTATAGGCTGTGTGGCACTGGGGTGGTGGCACTGGGGTGGTGGCACTGGGGTGATGGCTATAGGCTGTGTGGCACTGGGGGTGGTGGCGCTGAGGTGGTGGCACTGGGGTGGTGGCACAGGGGTGGTGGCACTGGGGTGGTGGCTTAGGCTGTATGGCACTGGGGTGGTGGCACTGGGGTGATGGCTATAGGCTGTGTGGCACTGGGGTGGTGGCACTGAGGTGGTGGCACCAGGCTGTGTGGTGATGGAACTGTGCTGTGTGGCACCGGGGTGGTGACACTGAGGTGGTGGCACTGGGGTGGTGGCAATAGGCTGTGTGGCCACTGGGGTGGTGCACTGAGGTGGTGGCACTGGGGTGGTGGCACTGGGGTGGTGGCACTGAGGTGGTGGCAATAGGCTGTGTGGTGATGGAACTGTGCTGTGTGGCACCGGGGTAGTGGCAATAGGCTGTGTGGCACTGAGGTGGTGGCACTGAGCTCTGTGGCACTGGGGTGGTAGCAATAGGCTGTTCGGCACGGGGATGATAGCACTGAGGTGGTGGCTCTGGGGTCTGTGGCACTGGGGTGGTGGCAGTAGGCTGTGTGGCACTGAGGTGGTGGCACTGAGTTTTGTGCCACTGGGGTGATGGCACCGGGGTGGTAGCAATAGGCTGTGGTGGCACCGGGATGGTGGCACTGGGCTGTGTGGCACCGGGGTGATAGCACTGTGGTGGTGGCACTGGGGTGATGACAGTAGGCTTTGTGGCACCGAGGTGGTGGCACTGAGCTATGGAAGCACTGGGGTGGTGGTAGCAATAGGCTCTGTGGCACTGGGGTGGTGGCACTGGGATGCTGGCCCTGGAATGGTGACACTGTGCTGTGTGACACGGGGTAGTGCTAGCAATAGGCTGTGTGACACTGGGGTGGTGGCACTGGAGTGGTGGCACTGAATGGTGACACTGTGTGGGCACTGGGGTAGTGCTAGCAATAGGCTCTGTGGCACTGGGGGTGGTGGCACTGGGATGCTGGCACTGGAATGGTGACACTGTGCTGTGTGGCACTGGGGCAAGTGCTAGCAATAGGCTGTGTGACACTGGGGTGGTGGCACTGGAGTGGTGGCACTGGAATGGTGACACTGTGTGGCACTGGGGTTGCTGGTAGCAATAGGCTGTGTGACACTGGGGTGGTGGCACCGTGCTGTGTGGCACTGGGGTGCTGTGTTGGCACACTCTGCCCTGGCACCTTGGGCACGGCACTGAGGCTGTTTGCTCCAGCCTCTGGAGCCGCATCCTTCGGGAGCAGCAGTTTCCTCCCGGCTCTGGCTCTCCATGATCTCATTCCCCCGCTCTGCTGGGTCAGGTTTGGGATGAGCTGCTTCAGGAGCTGCTGATGTGCAGCGATGACTGTGAGAAATGCCAGCGCTGCTCTCCCCTCTGCCTTTCCCTGGCATCTTAATTCAGGATTTCACCACCCTGCTGCTTGCCCACAGCTGATAGAACAGATTTCTGGATGCCTTGCATGAAGATGGAAGCACTTTCCTCCTTTCCCTCCTGCCTTCCCAGTTGAATATCTCTTATATATGAGCTCGCTGGCCTCAGCAGCCTGTTTTTATGAAATATGCATGTTTGGGCTCGAAAGACTTGAATTTGGGGGCAGTTTGCTTTGTGTCTCCTGCTCATTTCCACAGCTGCCCTTGCAGCCAAAGCAGATCCAGGGAGCGGAGTTTATTTCTGGTGTAACAGCAAATATTTAGGGGACTGTCCTTCTGTGTGTGTAGGAGGGGGAAGAGTGGGAGAGCTTGGCAGAGGCTGCTCTCCACACTGTGCAGTGCCCCCATTTCCAAGTTTCCAAGTCCTGTTGTCTTGTCTGCTGTATCCTAGGCTGGAGGAATGTGTGTTTGGGTGTTGATGTGTATGAGAGCTCCTTGGCTTTGGGTTTTTTTGTTCTTTTGATGGTTTTTTTTTGGGGTTTTTTTGAGGAAAAACTTTATCTGGAATGCAAGGCTGATTTTATTATGTAAGGCAGGTTCTTTCAGGGGTTGGGGGGATGAGGGATTAACTGCTGCTCCTGAACACTCTTTGCAGTGGAGCTGAACAGTTCTGCTGACTGGGAGCATCTGTTAGGAGAGGCTGTAAACCCACCCAGACAACCTACAGGTCCTTAATAAAGGCTGAATATTTCTTTTGGTGGCTATTTTTTCGTCTCTTCAGCATGAACATCAGCCTGTGCACAGAGGAAAACCATTGCAGCAGCTTCTGTTGAGCTTTCCACACTGATGGAGAGATACCTAAATCTGAGATTTACTCTACCAGGGGCTTACAGCTTTTTCTCTTCTTCTGAGCTATCTGTGGCTTACTCATACTGGATCTTCACTCTGTACCTCACTGAGCATTTAATCCTTTCTTCTTGGGCCCCTGCTCCCTCCTGTCTGCATTTTGAGCTCTCTGTTCTGGATCCTTCAGCCAGGGGTTGCTGCTCTGGGTTGTTTTGCTTTGTGAGCAGAAGACCTGCGAAAGCTTTTTAGCTTTTTAGCCCTCGGATGGTTTTTTTATCTGCATCAGAGCCGGAGGCATTGATCAATAAGTCCCCTCTTTAGATTCTGAAAGCCCAGCAAGGATGTTTTGTGAGAGCAGGATGCCAGCTTTGGGCATCAGTGCCCGGTGCTGGGTACGCAGAGAGGGAGGGAGGGGGAGGCACCCACGCTTTGCAGGGTCACGGTGGGTTTGTGGTGCAGTCCCAGGAAATCATTTCAGCCTGTTCTGAATGCCGAACCCCTGTGGAAACAGAAAGTTCGAGAGCTCCAGGCTCTCCCGTTCCGGGGCTGTGCAGGGAGCAGTAGCCAGGCGCTCCCATAGTGTGGCAGCAGAGCCGTGTGTGTGGAGCCGTCAGCCAGGAGTTCACAGGGAAAGGGGGAGAAACCTTGCTGCCCATCACATCAGCTGGGCTTTACCTGCCCAGAAATGTCCTTCTGAAGCCAGCACGGGGCGTGGGGTGCCCTCAGGTGCTGCCGTGTCCCAGGGCAGGGTGATGGAGATTCCCTTGGGGGAAGGATGGAGCTGGAGCGGAGGGAAGGTGGGTGTCGGGTGGTGGGAAGTTCGTTGTGGTTATGGAAGTGCTTTGGGAGGTTCCTCCTTCCAGTCTGAAGTTTAATGTGGCTGTGGAAGTGCTTTGTGTCAGGAAAATCCATCCACAGACACCAGAGGTTTGTGGCCAAATAGGAGACAGAGGAGTCCTGGAACTTTATTCCAATCAAGGGAGAGGCCATGGGGCATTTCCCTGGGGTCTCTCCAATTTTTGGAGGACGCAGCCTCCTTGTGATCCCAATTTCCCAGTTGCATTTCCCTTCTCTCTTTGCCCATTTCTGGGGTACTTGAGAGGTTCAGACTTCCCAGAACACCTGATCCCAAAGATTCCCCTCTAATGTACAACCCTCCCTTTGAATTTTTAATTATGGAATTTAGGGTTTTTTCCCCATTGTCTGAGGTACTTGAGAGGTTCAGACTTCCCAGAACCAAAGATTCCCCTCTAATGTACAACCCTCCCTTTGAATTTTTAATTCTTACAGAATTTAGGGGTTTTTCTTCCCATTGCTTCTTTCATCTCTCAATGTCTAATCTATCAGCAAACCATAAAGTTGATTTGTAAAATCAAATATCTTTTCCCATTCACCAATCAGTGGAATCCTTCCCATTGTTTCTTTTATCTCTCCCAGCGCTGGTTTTATGTCCCAGCAGACCCACAGCTGGTTTGGAAAGACAAATCCACTGTTCCTCTCATTTGTGAGGTTCTCCCTTGCAGTTTGAGGGCTGCAGCGATGGTTTCCCAGGGATAAGATGGGCACAGGGCACAAAGGATTTGCCTTTGGCTGTGGGCTGGTGCTGAGCCCTGCCTGGCCTCTGGAGTGGGATGGTTCTGGAATTCTGTTCATTGTCAGTCAGGTGGGCACACAGCAGTGCTGCTCACCCCTTTCTGGTGCTGTCTGAGGAATCAGCTCAGCTCCAGCACTGCAGGGTGCATCAGGGGGCATGTGCAGGCCCCGTGGGGTGTGGATAAACACAGATAAAATACATTTTAATGGCTTGTTCTAAAAGGGTCTTGACATCATTATTTACACACTGTGCTTTATTAGTCAGCACCTTGCTTGGTACTGGGTTAAGGGAGGATTGCACCAGCTTAAAACACCAGCTCATCAATTTTAAACCCTGTAATTATTGTTTTTTCTCGATGGAAAACAGTTTTTTTCCAGGCTTCTCTGTTCTAAAGAGTGGACGAGCAGGAAGCTGTTTAGAATTTTGTTTGTGATGGATTTGTGTCCCAGGTGTGGCTGAGCTGTTGACCAGGGGATGTCAGTGCTGTGGGGGATGTGTCCCTGTGCAGGACTGAGCATTCCTCACCCAGGGAATGGCTCCTGCTCTCAGCCACTTCCAGCAGCATTCCAGGATTTCCAGCCATGGAATTATTGCAGCCCTTCTCTGCTTTCTGAGAGCCCAGCTGGGTGGGAAATGCCAAATTTCACAGCTGTGCTTCTGTTCCTGCTGCTGCCCTCCCAACCCCTGCCAGAAATTTGGCCTGGATCTTGACCAGAGGAAATTGTTATGATAATGTTGAGGGTTAGTTGGGGCAAGGTCAGGCAGCCTTAACTGGTTTTGAGCCCATGCATTGCAAGAAAAGTCTTTTAAACTCCATTTTTATCAGGAGTATCCTGAGACACAGGGCTGGAGTAATTTTTCACAGGCTTTAGTGAAATTATAACAAAGCTCTGTTTAGCTGAGTGGATTTTAAATAATACTTCTTTACTCTCCTCCATGTTTCTAGGCATTGGGAGGTTCAGAACACCATGAATAAGCCTAAATTAAATTAGGCTTTTTTTTTTTTCCCACAAATAAATAGAGCAAATTCAAATGGAAGGGGAGAGATAAGACTTTAAGGGCTACAAAAAGAAAAGGGAAATGATTAAGTAGTAAAGATCCTCTGCTGCTGGAATTGTTGAGTGCAGCATTGAGCTGTCTCTTTGACATCCCCAGAAATGTCAGAGGTGCTGGAATCCCATGGATTGGGCTCCAATATCCAGTGAGGAATGATGGGAAGGGAAAGGGAACCAGGATTTAAGGGGAATTTAACCTGGTGAGGCTTTTTTTTGCTCCACCTGGGAAGAGCAAAGGTGTTGGTGGGTGAGTTACCAGCACACCCAAAATCCCAGGATCAGTGAGGTTGGAAAAGCCCTCCCAGGTCACAGAGTCCAAGCTGTGCCCAATCCCCACCTTGCACCAACCCAGAGCACTGATTCACATCCAGGCCGCCTTGGACACCTCCAGGGTTGGGATTCCATCACCTCCCTGAGTTCTGATGTCTGACCACCCTTTCCATGCAGAAATTCCTCCTGGATGCACCTGGAGGTGGCCCTTGTGTGGCACAGGGAACATTCTAAACTATCAACAAGCATTGTGTGTAATTCTGGAGTGCAAGAGGTGGAAATCACAGCCCGGAGGAGCTTTCTTCCAGAACTCTGCTTGCCAAGCAAGGATTGCCTTAGGGAGGACACATGAGAAATGCCACCAGTGCCACCAGTGCCGGCCTGGTTTGTGTGGGCACCGCCTGGGCAGGACTGGAGCTGCAGCCAAATCCTCACCAAAAAAATTCCTCAATCCTTGCTGGCGTTTCAGCTTTTCCCTCTGTTAATCCTGGGTGTCCTCAGAAGGCAGCTCCTCTTTCCATGCAACCAGCAGGAAACCCACAGTGTGGGAATCCACAGAATCAGAGGGTTTTGGGAAAGCTGCAAAAGGCAGGTCTCAGATACAGCAGAACTGTGATTAGAGCTAAGCAGCAGCCATGAGACTGGTCAGCAGAAAAGTTATTTAAACTATAGAAAAGCAAGGGCAGATAGAACAATGATCTGTGTATTAATGTTTGTCTGAATAACTCCCTAAGCTACAGAAAAGTTTATCTAGCAAGATATTAGGAAGTTTGAAGCTTAATAATGGAGCTCTGTGCGTTGTGTTTTAAGGCTCACAAGCAGGTATTGTATTCAAAATAAGCAAGCATTGTTCTAACCAAAGGTTCGTGTGCTTGTGGTTGTCACCCTGTTTTTTTAAGATTTTCTAAGCTTTCTGATGTTGACATTCTTGTAGTGAACTTTCTCACACACTTTCTGTAAATAACTCATTGTTTTGCATTCTCTTACGGAAGAAGAGAGAGTTGATGGACTGGTGGTCTGTCCAGTGTCATTGGAGAGGTGGGCACTGTCACCCTCCAATCCACTGTCACTTTTGGAAAACTATAAATGTTGGAGTCAGAAAATAAACTTCCCTTTTTTCCTTCTCCTTGAGAACGGTGGTGAGCTTGTGTTCTTTGGTGTCCTATAGCGACATAAGGTGATTGGATAGAACTACTGTCAATGTGCTTTTGCTTTGTGTGATTGGTCAAAAAACTTATAAAGTGAGTTGTAACATTGAGTTCTTGGTCTATTGCCTGGGATGTGAGCTGCTGGCATCTTCCCATTGTCATAACCACGTAATGAGACTGATGCTGGAAAATAAATCAGCTCAAGGCACGTTCCACAGCAGCCCCGTCCCGTTCGTGATTTGTACACAGCCCCGGTGATACACAGCACCCCCATTTCCTGCTGGTGAAAAGGCATTTCCACTCCTGTTTCACTCCTGGGCAGAGCAGTGGGTGCTCCAGGAGGTGCTGGAAGTCAGGAAGGAGGCAGGAGCAGGAGGGCCTGGCCAAGGTCACCCAGCAGGAGCAGCCTGGATGTCACTCCTGCGTCATCCCACGCTGAGCACCGGCACGGGGATGTGATGCTGCAGCTCCTGAGGTGGTTTTTGAGAAGCCTCCCTGCTGCAGACGGGGCTGGAGCTGTGTCTGTGCAAAGGCATTTCACAGTGGTTACACTGGAACAGAACAATTCCTGCATCCATTTATCAAAATGTCTGTGATTCCCATTTCCAGACAGATAAACCGACGGTGAATCTCAAATAAAGGCGTCTTTGTCCAGAACATTTTAACACAAAAGGAGGGGAAGATTTGTTCCTCTGACCTCTGGGATGGAAAGTCTGTTCTGCCCTGCTGAAATGGCTTTATTTGGGTTTCATCCACCTGCCTTGGTGCTTTGTTTCAGTGGAGCATCTTACCTGGTCCTCAGCTGTCACTTCAGTGCCGAGCAGGGCACGGTCACAGGCTGATAATCCCAGCCCCAGCTGCATGAGGAGGTGCAAGGAGGGCTGGAATAGCCAAGAAAGATGAGTTAATCACAGGCAGAGAATTAACCACAACTGGGGATTTGCTGCTTCAGTGCCCTGCTGCTATTTGCACACTCCCCTGACTTGGAGGAGTTGTCAGAGCCCAGTTCCTGCTGCCTCCCATGGCTGGGAGCACTGGGGGATCTTCCCCATCCCTATGTGAAAAATGCCTGGTTTATGATTGGCTTTTTGCAAATATTCAAATGAATATTTATATGTGTTGTGTTAGAAAGTGATGCTGTATTCATTTTTTTAAGTAGAGTGTTAAATACAGTTTTAGGCTATAATGTTAAAATAGGAACTATGTATGTGGGATATTTTTTTTTAAAAGACAGGAATTAGGTACTTGCACCAGATAGCAGCCACAGGACACCTAAATCTTTCAGAGAAAAAAGATTTATTGCTCCATTATCAGAAGAAATGAACTTTTTTCCATGTCAGGATTAAGAGGAAGAAGTTGACATTGACCAGACAGATTCCTGTGTTTGAATGGAATTTATGCATCATGGATGAGGTGTATGAATATCCAACAGGCTGTTGCTTTTAAGGGTTAATTCTTTGTTAATGTGGGTCCTTTTTCAGGCTTATTTTGCCCAGAAAGAGGCACCCAGACTGCCCATAACACTTTGTTTCTATTGTCTCATATTGTCCTAAATCCTCATTGCCCAAATTATTATTACTCTAATTATATTCCTAGTTTTATAACCATTTTATTACTGTTAAACTTCTAAAATTTTAAAAAACAAGCGATTGCCGTTTTTTCACAGCTACAACAGGGATAAACAGAATTTGCAAAATGATTTACAGATTTATTCTGCAGAGAGAGAGAGAGAGAAATCTTGGGATGTTTGCAAGGAGCTTTCAGCAGGTACAAATTGCACGAGGCTGATTAACTGCTCAACTTTTACGTGCTCTTGGTTCTCTCCCTTGATTGCATGGAGGGAATTCAACCATTTCATGTACAATTTGGGATTAATTGTGAATGACATTTTTGAGGTGAAAGTTGTCCGTCTGCCGCCGAACTTCAAGCAGCATTGTCAAAAAAAAAGTCAGGAATCAAACCAAGCGCAGTTTCTGTTGCAGGGAGGATTCGCACAGCTCCCGTAATTTGCACAGAATTGCCTTTACACTTTTTTATACCTTGAGATCCATGTTTTATGCAAAGACTGCAGCTTCTAAAAGCAAAGTGTGCTCACCAGAGGTGGGGAGGTGGGAGGTGTGCGCTGAGAATTTGCCAGATGCATCAGGGAATTGGATGCTGGGCTTTGGAAGAGCAGGATATTGGCAGAGAGGATGCTCTGGACCTTCTGAATTTAACCTGCCACACGCTCTGCCTTTGAAGCAGTTGCTTAAATGATGTGAGCTCCAGCTTCTTGTCTGTGGAGGGGGGAAAGTAGTGCTGTACTAATAGTATTATCCTATTAATTATGAAGATGAATGCCTGCAGGATGGCAGAGATCAAATGGAGAAACTTGTTTCCTTGGTTACGGTTCCTGTTATTTATCAGCGGGTTTATCAATATTTTGTTGAGTTATATTTAGTGAAAGCAGGAGTTTGAAATAAGATTTTATTTTTCCTTGGTGGCATTTCTGTCATTACTTTTGGAGTTGCATGGCCTGAGGTGGAGTTTATTTTCTGAAAAAACAGGAGAGAATGGGATTTTAGGCGCAGGAAGTTTGCTGAGGAGCTTTGTGGTGGGGTGTGGTGGCTCACCTGTCCCCAATCCTTCCTGTTTTATGTGTCTTAAATCCATAAATCCCAGCAGGATTCTCCCCTCCTCTCGCTGCTGTGGGAAGCTCTGCACCTTGCAGGGGCTGTGGAGAGCTGCTAAACTCGAGGGGTACAGAAAATTGCAGCTCATTTCTCCTCTGACAAAGGCACAATTCAATGTTCCTTTCCCCTTTATCCACCAAATAATAACACCCAGAAAAATCCATTTCCTCCTGGAGAGGGGAGGAAAACATCCCATCCTGCAGGAGGATAATGGAGCTGGTGCTTTTCCAAAGGTGATGCCATTTTTAAAGATGCTCCTTGCATCCCACAGCATATTGTTTATATCCCTCTATTGTTGTTTTGTCTCCATTAGGGAAAGGTTAGGCACGATCCTGGACACTGGGCAGCTGTCAGCAGCATTCCCAAGGGGCTCCCATTAAAGTTAAGCACCACTTGGGCTGTTAATATTAAAATAAAGTTCACCTGCTGGAATAATGAGGGGTTTGAAGGATGGGGAGTTTGTCCCTCATTGTGTGGGGACTTTTTTTTTTCCCAGAGATGCTTTAGGATTTTGTTTTTTTTTTATTATTTTTCATCTATTTGTAATCCTGCAGTTCTTTAGTACACAACTCTAAACTCCATGTGCAGTGTGAGCTGCTGCTTTCCCATTTCGGGCAGACACAATGTCATGGTTTGGCATGAGAGATATTTAGGGAAGCGATGCAAACCTCAAAACCTCAAAATTAAACCTCAAAACCACTAAACCCAACAATTCCTCTCCAGGCCTGGCAATCAAGGACACCTCAGGCCCCAGGAGATGGAAACAAAAGTGAACTGGGGGGAGCAGACTTGGGCTCAGTGACTTCATTACCTGAAGCTGTAATTGGAATTAATTAACCCCCCAATATATCCCTCTTTTGGATGGGATGACATTTAAAGTCTCTTTTGGGTGGGATGGGATGGGATTTAAGGTCTCTTTTGGATGGGATTGGATGAGTTTTAAGTCTCTTTTGGATAAGGCTTAAGGTCTCTTTAGGATGATATAGGATTTAAGGTTTCTTTTGGATGGGATGGGATGAGGTTTAAAGTCTCTTTTGGGTGGGATTAGATGAGGTTTAAGGTTTCTAGGATGGGATGAGATTTAAGGTCTCTTTTGGACGGGATGGGATGAGATTTAGGGTCTCTTTTGGATGGGATGGGATGAGATTTAAGGTCTTTTGAATGGGATGGGATTTAAGGTCTCTTTTGGATGGGATTGGATGAGGTTTAAGTCTCTTTTGGATGGGATGAGATTTAAAGTTTCTTTTGGGTGGGATGGGATGAGGTTTAAGGTCTCTTTTGAATGGGATGAGATTTAAGGTCTCTTTTGGAGGGGATGGGATTTAAGGTTTCTTTTGGATGGGATGGGATGGATTGTTCCATGAGGTTTAAGGTCTCTTTTGGGTGGGATTAGATGAGGTTTAAGGTTTCTAGGATGGGATGAGATTTAAGGTCTCTTTTGGACGGGATAGGATGAGATTTAGGATCTCTTTTGGGTGGGATGGGATGAGATTTAAGGTCTCTTTAGGATGGGATGAGATTTAGGGTCTCTTTTGGATGGGATAGGATGAGATTTAAGGTCTCTCTTCAACCCAAGCCATTCCAGGGTTCTGTTTTTAACCTGGCCCTGGTGTCTCACTGACCCAGGGCCCTTCTCCAGTGGCACAGGCAGGGCTGGTTCTCACCCTGGGCAAGATTTAAGGCAGAAAAACCAACCCTGCAAGGTCCCTGCTGTTGTCACCTCTTGGTAAACACCTGCACTTCTTCCTACTGAATTAACTAAATTCATTTAGCAAGAGCAAGTTCATTTTGCTGGATTTAAAACGCCGACTTAGGGGAGGCTCTGTCATTTGTTCCTCCTGGGAGCACTTCCCAATCTTAAATTAGAGAACAAATGATGACCTTTTCTTACCCAGGAGTCCAACACTGAGGGCTGTTACAGGGAGTTTTTTGCCTTTTTTCTTCCACGAAATGCAGTTAACAAATGAGACTTTTGACAAAAAATCCCCAATTTGAACGTAGAAGTCGATTCAATTCACCCCCTGTTAGCTCCTTGATTGAGAGCTATGTTGATTGAAGAAGAAAGGTATTGATCTGCTTTGGGGATTGAAAACTAAGATGAAGTGGAATATGTCTGTGGGTGAAAATGAGGTTTTAAATGGATGGAGGAGGCGAGAGAAAAATAAAATACAATGTGATGTTAATAGGAAGGAGTTTTGGGTTTCTCTGGTGGTTCTCCAGAGGTGGAGAGGGCACAGGATGCAGAAATTGTACAAGTCATGGAAAATCGGTGCCTGGTACAAGAGTTTTTCTAAATTGGGTCAAAACAGCACAAAAAAATCTGGTTTTGGGCGATCAGAGCATCCATCAGTTCCCAAATCCTGTTTGGACAGAGGGACAGCCCTCGTTGAACAGAGCTGACAGGTTTCAGTGCCCACAGCTGATCTTTAGCATCCCCTCCCAACCATTCCACCATTCCCTGAAATCAAAATTGAGGTTTTGCCATTGTAAATGTGAGACTCGGGTCTAAATGGACTGAAAAATTCAGTATAATTGAAATGTTTCACTCTTTCTCCAGATAATCTGCTAGGAGCCTTCTGTAGCTATTATTCTTTGGGGCATGTGACTGCCTTGTTTTTTTGGCTCATTGGGTGAAGTGAATTATTAACTTTTATTTATTAACTTTCCTCTGTACTGTCAACTCCAGGTGACTTTCATTGATTGCTCAAGGTGACAAGGAGGCATTAGGTAATAAATATCAAGTGCTGCAATACTTAAAGGAAGTGAATATGAAAGTGCTGTTAACGGAATCAAGTAAAAATTGGATTTATACCTCCCCTAACAAAAATTCCCGGGAGAAATCGCTTTCTGTTGGACTCTTTTTGTAATTCAAATCCAATCACACCAGTGTGAGCTGCTGTGATACAATTGCCTGGCAGAGGGGTTTTTGCTGGAAGATCTCAGAGCATTTGTAAACAGGCAGAACATTTCGGAACGTGGGGAGGTGAGGGTGGTGGTGCAGGAGTGAAGAGCTTTTAATAAGTGCAGTCTCTGCTTGTTCCGGGTGATATTTTTAATTTAGTTCAGATCTGGAGGTGTGAGATGCTGGGGATGGCGGTGGGTGAAGTGGTTTCTTCTGTTTTGGCTGCTGCAGAGCTTCTCTGGGTCCCTGGGGGCTAAAAAGGGTCTGTGGCCTCTCTGCCAGCACCAGAAGGGGATTTGTGTAACTTCTGGGTTTTTAGGGAGTAAAAAAATGCGTGAAAATACAAGCTGGTTAATGAATTGATGTGTAAAATCTAAATTAGAACCCAAAATGATTGGATGGGAATGATGGGAGTGATGGGAAGGGGGTAGAAACCCCATGGAACTCCCTCAGATGAAAAACTCTTCAGTTCAGATTTACTTCTAAAGGAGCTCTGCCCACTGTGCTCCCTTTAAACCATCAGGGAAAGGATGGAATTGTTGATACTGGGAGAATTCCAAGGGCTCAGGGCTTGTAAATTCTTAGGGAGATGGGATTTGGAGCCCAACATCTCCCTTGGGCCTTGAGGGAACATTGAATTTTACAGCTGGACACAAAGCTCCGGTGGCAAAGGGAATTTGAGCTGGTTTTAAGTTTTTAATGGTGACAAAAAGAGACCAATAATGAAAGATTTTCGTGAGGAATTCTTTAATTTTGGCTCCGCTGTGACTTGGGATGGATTTCACCTTGAACCTTCCTTCACCTTCCTCAATTTTTATTTTCATTTTTTTTGAGATCATCCTAACACCCGAGTTGACAATGCCTTTGTGGCCCCTGGATAAACCATTTAAATGGAAAAAATATTATTTTGCTGCAAAATAATTGAAATACAAATTGAAGAATTTGTTTTGGCGATAATAATTAGCACCTTGTAAATGAGGCTGAGTAAAAAATGCTGCACATGAGTGGGAGTCCATTTGCAGACACTGGGAAATAAAAGTTTTCCATCAAATTACCTTCTGTTTTCTGGGTTTAATTTCAACTGGGGGTTGAGATGATCTGTGTCATTTTTACAGATATCTGCAGTGGAGGTGAGAAAAAAATTGAAATCTTTGCTGTGTTCATCTTCGACAGAAAATAACAGTAAAAATTTTCAGAAGGTTTTGAATCAGGCTGAACATTTTAATGGAGGCTCTGACTCCCAGGACAAGATTTTCAAGGATATTTAGATGCCAAAATAAGTGGAGACTCCCCCAAGGGGGGGTTTACAAGGGAAATGTGGCTGCACAGCTCAGGTGGGGTTAGGAAGGCTCCAGAGGATTATATAAAATATTTCTAAACCTGGGGCTCTGGAGTTCCTTTGGAAAGGATTTGTGAACTTGGGTTTGGTTTTGTGGTGTTTGTCACAAAGGGGTCGCCAAGGGGATCAGGCAGAGCCTCCCAGCTCCCATCTCAGAGCCTTTACCACGTCTTAAACCATATTTTATTTGAGGATAACTCTTGGTTTGACAGGAGAAGTGCAGAGGAGCTTTGAGGTCCCTTCCCAGGCAAAGCATTCAGCGATTCTGGGGTTGAATCCAAGGGCCCTGGGGGAGCTGAGAGGCCACAGAGGGAATTCCCAGTGGGGCTGTTCCTCACCCCAGAATCTGCATTGTGAAAAATGCCTATTTTATGAAAAATAGGCAATTTTATGAAAAATCTATGAAAATTTTTATGAAATAAAGTTCCAGGACTCCTCTGTCTCCTTTTTGGACACAAACCTCTGGTGTTTGTGGATGGATTTTTTTGATTTTTGTGCTTGGGGTGTGGGGTGAATTCTGTGCAGCTCCTGTGACGCAGCTCCAGGATTTCACCTGAATCTGAAGCTGCTGCAGTGCCACAGGGGCCAGACTTGAAATGTGGAACATGTGTACCAAGAAATGGATTTGCTGAGAAGTGGAGAGGGCAGAAACCTGGCATTGTGTTTAAAGTCTTATCAACTGGAGCTGCTTAATTTGATTTTTCAAGTGTTACTCTTCCTGGAGCGTTCAGGTATTTTGTTTGCTTGGGGTTTTTGGGTTGTGAATGTCTGAACTCCTTCAGCCAGGGTGCCCTGTGGAGATCAGTGGGCCTGGCAGAACTAATGTCCCTTGTTCTCATGCCAAAGGCACCAAATAAATTCACTTTTGTCACAGCATAGACACACCTGTGCTTAGATGGGGTCCAGACTCTACATTTAAGAATCTTTCTGCGAAGCACACATATCTGTGAGACTTTCTTGTCAAACTTTCATCTTTCCCAGCATTAGAAAATCTTAAAAAATCAGGGTGAGATACTTCTAGGCTTGGCAGTGCTGGCACGAGCTGAATTCACTTTTTTTGTGCCCTTGCATTGCCCAGCTCATCCCTCCCCGTGCTCAGAGGGGAGCAGGCTCAGCCTATCTGAGATGGAAATCATCCCCTTGATGATGCTCTTGGATCCACGGGCTTTTGATGAAGTTACAGTTAATGGAATGACTCTGCATTATTTATTACCCAGCAGGCTTCGACGGGAGGCTGGAGGTTAAGCTCCAGCTCGGAGAAGGTGAATCCTGAGGGCAGCAAGGCTCCCATTGATCAAGTGTGGAGGAATCGAATTTGCAGGTGTGAAAAACACCAACCGCTTGTTTGTAAAATTTTAAAAGTGGCAAGAAAATGGTTATAAAAATAGTAATGCAATTAGAGGAATAATGATTTGGACAATCTGGATTTAGGACAATATGAGACAATAAAAGCAAAGAGTTATGGACAGTCCATGTACCTCTTTCTGGGCAAAATAAGCCCAAAAAAGGACCCACATTAACAGAGGATTAACCCTTAAAAGCAACAGCCTGTTGCATATTCATAGACCTCATACATGATGCACAAATTCCATTCAAACACAGGATTCTGTCTGGTCAGTGTCAGCTTCTTCCTCTGAATCCTCTTCAGGGCTGAGGAGGAGGGAAGAAGTTCGTTTCTCCTGATAATGGAGCAATAAATTCTCTTTCTCTATCATTCTACTCAAACTCTTGTGGCTTGTAAATCCTCACACAATGTTGGTCGTTGTTTCCATGGGCTAAAATCAAAGGCTCAGGTGTTGGTGACTCCGTGCCAAGGTCTCTGAGCCCCCTGCCAGGGTCTGGAGTCACCCAGAGGAATCTCCTGACGCTTCGGTGCCTGATGAATGATGCACAGCACTGAACAACGGGCACAGGAACGTTTTATTTCCTATTTAGGAGGCAGTGCAAACAACGAGGGGCTGGTGTGGATGGGTTTGGAGAGCTCTGAGCATTGGGATGTGTGACCGTGTTCAGAGGGGTCTGAGGATGAGGGAAGAGACGAGGATCTGACTCCACGTTTCAGAAGGCTGATTTATTATTTTATGATATGTATTATATTAAAACTATACTAAAAGGATAGAAGAAAGGATTTCCTCAGAAGGCTGGCTAAGAATAGAAAAAGAAGGAATGATAACAAAGGCTCTGTCTTGGACTCTCTGTCTGAGCCAGCTGGGCTGTGATTGGCCATGAATTAGAAACAACCACATGAGACCAATCACAGATCCACCTGTTGCATTCCACAGCAGCAGATAATCAATGTTTACATTTGGTTCCTGAGGCCTCTCAGCTTCTCAGGAGGAAAAATCCTAAGGAAATGATTTTTCATAAAAGATGTCTGCGACAGGGGTGAGGTGAGCAAACCTTGGACAAGCAGGGTTTGCCCCTGGTGTTTCAGTGTTTGCCTGTGCATTTCAGTTTTGCTGGGGAAAGGTTTTTTTATGTGTGCCTGGGGTTGTGGAATGGGCTGTAGAACAACGGGGAATAACAGCATTTCTGTGTGAGTAACAGTAACTACAGCAAATGGCAAAACCCCAAACTGCTGCATTAGGGAGGAGGCAGCCATGGATCCTCCAGAAATGATGCTGCTGAGAGCAAGGCACTGTGCATGATTTGATATTTGTTCCCACTGAATTGTGCAGTGACCATGCATCAGCGTTTGCTAAATTAGATTTTGTTTCTGCTGAGGAACAAAGTGCAGCGACTTGTATTTCAGGAAGCACTTCAGAGATAAATTCACTCTCCCTCTCTCTCAAGCACTGGCTGGATAATAACATGGTGTAAACCAACAGCTACAATTCTTCCTTGCTCTACACCCCCCCTGGATCTGGCCTGGGATTGAAGTTTAAGGAATTGCAAGTAGGTGGAAGATGATTTTTCCCCACTGGTTTCCTTTGCACTTGTCACGTCAGAGAACGCCTTTGTTTGTTGTTGTTGTTTCCCTCCTGGCAGAGGGGGGAGGTTTGTAGTGACACACTTTGGATGTTCAGGTTTATCTCAGTCTGGAGCTGCTGGAATTCCCTGTCAGGCAGGGCTGGGAGGGAGCAGCAGGCAGGGCAGCTCCTTCCTGGCCTGGAGTGTTGTTTATTTAAAAGGAATAACAAAAATCCTGTTGCTGTGAGAGCTGAATCTCCTGTTTTTCCTGCACATCACCTGGTGGGTTTGGTCAGGGCGCAGTGACTGTCACACTGCCACCTCTGGGACGCTGGGCTGAGCTGGAGCTGCTTCTGGGCCCCTCTAAATCTGCAGTGACTGGCACCAGAATGGTGCTGGCTCATGTGTCGGGATGACTTTGGATTTACAGCGGAAATAAAACCTCCCCCGAGCCTCTGCCTCCACTCCTGGAGCTTGTCCTGTCAAAAGAACTCTGCTCTGGAGCACAAGGATGTGGTTCCTGCTCCTGCCACCCTTCCTTTCTCTTCATGGCAACCCCACACTGAAGCCCTGGGGGGGTTTGGAGCTCTCCTCTGCTCAGCTGATATTTATTTTTCACTGCAGTGTCTGGTCACGTTAAGCTTTGTACCGCGTGGATTAAACTCTGTGTTACAAACTGCAGTTCTTCTGTGAGGGTAGTGCAGAGTAAACATTCCATCATTTCCCCAGTGAGGAGCCCAGGGTGAAGCCGATTAGTCTGGGGATTGTTCAGAGAGTGCCTGTTGCACAAAAGAACTCTTGGAAGTGGAGATTTGGTTAAACCGACGCGTGAAAAAATGGAGAGGTTGAGTCACCATCAGTGAATTCCATTGGTGGCGTCCCAGATAAAGATGTTCTCCCAAAATGCTGTGGGTTTCCTTAAAGGATTCAATGGTTTTGGAGGTGGTTTCCAACCTAAATGATCCTGTGATGATCATAAACGATGATCCCCTAAATAATGATTCTCTAGATGGTGATGCCCTAAATGATGATGCCCTAAATGGTGATCCCTTAAATGATCACCTAAATGATGATGCCCTAAATGGTGATGTCCTAAATGATGATCCCCTAAATGATGATCTCCTAAATGATGCACTAAATGATGATTCTCTCAATGATGATTCTCTAAATGGTGATCCCCTAAATGATGATGCCCTAAATGGTGATCTCCTAAATGATGATCCCCTCAATGATGATGCCCTAAATGATGATCCCCTAAATGGTGATCCCCCAAATGGTGATCCCCTCAAAGATGATGCCCTAAATGGTGATCCCCTAAATGGTGATCCCCTAAACGATGATTCTCTAAATGGTGATCCCCTAAATTATGATCCCCTCAATGATGATCCCCTAAATGATGATTCTCTAAATGGTGATCCCCTAAATTATGATCCCCTCAATGATGATCCCCTAAATGATGATTCTCTAAATGGTGATCCCCTAAACGATGATCCCCTAAACGATGATCCCCTCAATGATGATCCCCTAAACGATGATCCCCTAAATGCTGATGCCCTCAATGCTGATGCCCTCAGTGATCCCTTGTCCTTGTCTGAAGTTCCTGCATTAAAGCAGAGCTGAGGGATTCATTTCAGGGACCCACTCCCAACAAAGCACTCTCCAGAATTGAGAGGAGGTGCTGGCAGAGCCCAGCCTGGCCTCAGCTCTGTTTTTCCTCCATCACAAATGGGACAAATGCCCACAAACCCATCCCTGTGATGAGCCCAGGGGGTCCCACCCTCCGGAATGTCAGCCCGTGGAGAAGAGCTGAGGAGCTGGAGCATCCCCTGGAACACACCTCAGCTGGGGGGGGGGGATGATGCAGCTTTCTCATCTCTGGGGGAGGAATTGAAGCTGCCTCCTGTCAGACTTTGGGATGGGAAGAAAGTGCCAGAAGTTTTGGGAGAATTGTCCTCTGTCAACCCCAAATCCACCTGGAACTTGCCAGCACAGGCGCCGGCGCTGCCCTTTCATATCTTTCTACTTGTTTGTGCTCCTGGGCCAGAGGGATAAAGGGAATTGTTTCTGCAATCTTCACAGGAGAAATTTTGAATTTCAGATAAGGTTTTGTCAGTCAAGGATGAGCTGAACTAACTCAGACCTGGAAGCAAATGATAGAACACATAAATTCCCTCAGCTTCCCGGATTTCTTTCCCTGCCTGATGACTTTTTCCAGCAATGTCCAATATAAATGAAGTTCTCTGCTATTACAGCTATTACAGAATATATTACTGCCCAGTTTGGCAGCTTTTGCAAAGCTGTGCTTTGTTTGCAATAAGCAATTTTCTTTTATCTGTGCCCAGAGCACCTCTGGGTCAACATCGTGAACATGCAAATATTTCAGTAGATTGATTGGATACATCATAAAACTCTGTCTTATTTTTCTATTATTTATTTGTTCTTTCAGATAGATTTATGTCCATTTGTGGCACAGGCCCTGGCTGTGGAAGGATGGGCTGAGTTTGTGAATTTTGGAGCTTCCATTTGACCTTGGAAGCGTTTGGAACATGGTGTCCGTGACCTTGAATTTATTTCCTGAGCTTTGTGCAGCCTTGGTAGCTTTTACACCATCAGGAAATTGAGAGATACGGCCTCTTTAATTTCCCATTTGCCTTAAATTGTTCTGATGAACTTATGATTAAAATAAAAATGAGCAGGAGGGATAGTTCAATATCCCCCTGCTGCTTAT
Source organism: Calcarius lapponicus (assembly GCA_039654755.1). Taxonomy (NCBI): domain Eukaryota; kingdom Metazoa; phylum Chordata; class Aves; order Passeriformes; family Fringillidae; genus Calcarius; species Calcarius lapponicus. The sequence continues at coordinate 18,529,052 of JBBFKN010000011.1, forward strand.
TGAGCGTGGCTGAGGTTGGAGAAAGGATTCGGCTGAATTGGAGAACAGAGCTCGTGGATCTTTGGTCCTTAAACCAAACTGGGCTTCATTTTACTCCTCTGTGATCACAGGAATATTCCCACTCCTGTGCAGCTTTCTGGCACTGAGCTTTCCCAGCGAACTCCCCAAAAGAAATGGAGCCCAAGTGGAGGAGGGAGGCGGATTCGTCTCTTATGTAGTGACAAAAAGCCAGGTGCTACAGAAATGCAAAATACTCCAGGCTAGGAATCCTGAGCCTCCCTCCCTTTAATCCCTGGTGGATTGTGGGGCTGTCCTGCCTCTCATTGATCCAATAAACGTGCTACAAAAAGATTCCCTGGGTAGTAAATAGGATGGGCTGTCTTAGATTCATAAAACTCTGTCTTGCGGGGAGAAGTTCCACGGAGCGTTTTTTTTTGCACCCAAAGTAGGTCAATCTAATTATAATTGCCTTTAATGAGCACCACTCTGCAGCTCTGTACCTGTGGCTGCTTGGCACTCAGAAGTGCAAATGCCTTTGAGAAAAAAAAAAAAAAAGAAGAAAAAAAGAAGCAAGGAGAAATCAAAGAAGTAATTTCTACTCTAATGCACTTCGACTTGAAAGGCTCTGTTGTCCCCATCAGCAGGGTAAACAATTCAGCATGGGTGGGAAAAGCTGGAGCAGCAGCTCAGGGGATAAAGGTGAAACTCAGCTTTTGGGCCATGGGATTGACCTTTCCAGCTGTCTGGAATTTGGCTTTGTGTGGAGGAATTCTTCCACTAAAGCAGGGAGGGTTGCAGCAGTTTGGAGTGAGTTCTTTGTGCCTCCAGAGATATCCAGGTACAGCAGCAGTGAAGGGAGAGGTAAAAGCTGAAGGGAATTTGTCATTTAGGCTGTTGCCAGAACACGTTCATGTACCCGTGTCCCCAGAGAGAAGAAAATCTCATTTATCCTGTAAGTGTACACGGTGCCTCTGTATCTTTGGGATGCAGTGTTCCCAGGCACTGCCTTGGGCAGGGCAATGGATTTGAGGGAGGTTTGAGGTGTTCCTCTGCTGTTACAGGAGGGGGTTTTGTTCTCTGCAGCTTTGCAGCAGCTCCTCAGAGATACTGGCTGAAGATGTTCCGTGTGTTGAGGCAGAATGAGGAGCACAAACGTGTCAGGGCTGGCTGAGAGGAGCTGAGGTTCTCTCAGGGTCTGGCCAGTGATTTCTCCCCTGTGTCCCCCCATCAGGGCTAACAGGGGTGTGAGTGCTGCTGGGTTTTGTTCCAGTGAGCCATTCCCAGGCAGGGTTGGAGGGAGCGCACCTTGCAGGATGGTTTGTTTGGCCAGGCCTTGCACTGTGTCCTACTCTTTTTGGAGTCAGGGCAGGTTTGTGGCTGACCTTTGGCCATGCAGGTGATCTCACGGGTTTCAGGCAGCCTTGGTGGCTCGGCCTGGTGCTCCTTGGGGTCCCTTCTGCTTTCTCAGGGTGAGCGGGGGGATGTGGCACTGCCTGCACACTCAGCCCTTCTTCTGCCTGTGGCCAGGTGGGACTGGGGGAGAGGGGGACACTCAGCTCTGGCATTGTCCCTGGAATTGGGGGAGAAGGGGACACTCAGCTCTGGCATTGTCCCTGGAATTGGGGGAGAAGGGGAGAATCAGCTCTGGCATTGTCCCTGGAATTGGGGGAGAAGGGGACAGTGAGCCCTGTCATTGTCCCTGGAACTGGGGGAGAAGAGGACACTCAGCTCTGGGATTGTCCTTGGAATTGTCCTTGAATTGGGGGAGAAGGGGACACTCAGCTCTGGGATTGTCCTTGGAATTGGGGAAGCAGAGGAGAATCAGCTGTGGCATTGTCCCTGGAATTGGGAGAGAAGGGGACAGTCACCTCTGGCATTGTCCCTGGAATTGTCCCTGGAATTGAGGGAGAAGGGGACGGTGAGCCCTGTCATTGTCCCTGGAATTGGGGGAGAAGGGGACACTCAGCTCTGGGATTGTCCTTGGAATTGTCCCTGGAATTGGGGGAGAAGGGGACACTTAGCTCTGGGATTGTCCTTGGAATTGTCCCTGGAATTGGGGGAGAAGAGGACACTCAGCTCTGGCATTGTCCTGGAATTGGGGAAGCAGAGGAGAATCAGGTGTGGCATTGTCCTGAAATTGGGGGAGAAGGGGACACTCACTCAGCTCTGTGATTGTCCCTGGAATTGTCCCTGGAACTGGGGGAGAAGGGGACACTCAGCTCTGTGATTGTCCCTGGAACTGGGGGAGAAGGGGACACTCAGCTCTGTGGTTGTCCCTGGAATTGGAGAAGGGGACACTCAGCTCTGTGGTTGTCCCTGTGCTGTGCCCCAGCAGGGCCTGGCACCTGGCAGGGTGCAATCCCAAATGCCCAGAGTGGGATGGGAGAGCTCTGGGTTCTGTGCTGGGCTGGAGAAGGAGCTGTCCCCAGGCAGCAGCTGTGAATCCAGCTGTGCTCACAGCTGTGCTCTCTGGGAAGCAGAGCCCAGGACATGTCTGGGGCTTTGGGCTCCACATCCCTGCGGGGAGGAGGCCAAAACTTCACCCTCACATTTTCCTTTGCTCTGTTTCTCCTGGTGGGAAGAGCCCTGTGTGCTCTGTCGGGATGCTGAGGACATTCAATGCTCACCTCTGACTTTGTGCTTTTGTTTTTTTTTTTCTCTCTTGGCAGCCCAGAACTGCAGCCACACATTGCAGGGCCCGAACGGGACAATACAGAGCCCAGGCTTTCCCTATGGATACCCCAATTATGCAAACTGCACGTGGACAATCACTGCTGAGGAGCAGAACAGGATACAGCTCGTTTTCCAGTCCTTTGCATTAGAGGAAGATTTTGATGTATTATCCATCTACGATGGGCTGCCTGAGCAGGGGAATCTGAGAACGAGGTACAGTTGTTCATTACAGTGATGTTTATCAACATCTTCCCCTTCCTGCCGCTGGGATTCAATCTGCCCTTGCATCGTTTATGCTGCAATAAACTGGGAGTGCTTCTCCATGAGCGGTTCTTACAGTTGTTTTGATTTCTTAGCTCTTGATAAGGCTTGAAATGTTTCTCTGAACTCCTGACAGTAATGGTTTAGCAAGGCTCGTCCCAGACATGCAGAGGAGTTAATTAGGAAATGGAGCAGGAGGGAAGCAGAGTTAATGTGCAGAGAGCTTCCCTCAGTCCAAAGGAGACTCCTGGAGCAGGAGGATGGACTGTGGGGTTCAGTGACAGCTCTGCCAAAGCCTTTGGGGGTTTTGCCCCAAAATCTGGGCTGTTCCTTAACGCCCAGTCCATCCAGCAGCAGGACAAGGCTGCATTCCCTCCCATTGTTGGATCTCCAGGGGTGAGAAGTGTGCAATAATCCAGTTCAGTAGTGTTAGCAAAATTCATCCACAAACACCAGAGGTTTGTGTCCAAAAAGGAGACAGAGGAGTCCTGGAACTTTATTCCAATCAAGGCAGAGGCCATGGGGCATTCCACTGGGATTTCTCCAATTTTTGGAGTATGCAGCCTCCTTTTGATCCCAATTTCCCTTCTCTCTTCCCCGTTTCTGAGGTACTTGAGAGGTTCAGACTTCCCAGAACACCTGATCCCAAAGATTCCCCTCTAATGTACAACCCTCCCTTTTCATTTTTAATTCTTACGGAATCCAGGGGTTTTTCCTCCCCATTGTTTCTTTCATCTTTCAATTTCTAATTTCATTTCTCAGCAAACCTAAGGTTTATTTGTAAGATCAAATATCTTTTTCCATTCATCAACCAGTGGAATCCTTCCCATTGTTCCTTTTATCTCCCAGAGCTGGTTTTATCTCCCAGCAGACCCACAGCTGGTTTGGAAAGACAAATCCACTGTTCCTCTCAGTAGGAAAACTCCCCATGGCTTCTCCAGTGAGGCTTCCAGCGTTAAAAAAAGTTTTGTGGGAGGCTGATTTTGCTGTGTTACTGTGGCAGCATCCAGGCTCTGAATCCCTGGAATTCAGAATCCAGAATTCCGCAGCCCTGGAAATGGATTTTCCTTCAAAGCCCTCAAGTTCAGGACAAATCCATTGACCTCAGCGTCTTGTCTGACCCGAGTGGAACATCTGAGCTGCACCCTGGTGGAAATCAGCTCTTTATGTAGATTATTTCAGTTATGCAAATAAATCATCTCCTCATTTGGCAACTGTGCTCGAGAATCACTTTAATTATGGGACCTGGGTGTTTAATCAGGAGGTTCGGTGCTTTGCTTTGGGGATAATGGAAAGGTGGAAAATTTGGGGGTAAAATCCAGCTCAGGAAACTTTGTGTGGTGAGAAGTTAATGCTGCTCTGAGATCCTCACTGGAATATTATGGTTGGAAATAAAAGTGGGAGAAAGGAACGTCCCAAGTGTGAGCTGGGGATCTGTGGCCCTGCACTGGGGGAGGATGAGGAGGCAGAAGATGTTCCCCCTCTGCCTCCCTGGTGAAATTCAGGTGCACTTGGGCAGATGAATGGGAGCTGGGGGTGGAACCAGCAGCAAAATCCACCTGGGAATGTTCCACCTCTGAGCTCAGGAAATGGAGTGTATTTAGGGCAGGAAAGGGGAATAAAGGGGGCAAATAAAGGGGATTTCTAAAGGTCTGAAAGCACTTAGAGAGGGCTCAGCAAACTAAAAGATGAACTCCTGCATGGTGGATATTTGATTTCTTCCCTCGCACATTTGCTTTCTTCCCTTGGACATTTGCTTTCTTCCCCTGGACATTTCTGGATTAGTAATTTCTAAACCTGGAGCTTGCTCCTTTGGGCTGTTTCACGTCCCATCTCCTTGTTCACCAGTTTTAGTGTTCAGGCAAGGCTCTTGCACAGGGTGGGATTGTTGGGGTGTCCCCTGATTCCTTTTGAGTCCCTTCCACCTCAGGAGACCCCAGGTGTTACTTTTATTATTACACCAATCTCACCTCATTAAACTCTCATCTGTTGCCTAACACTGGGTTACTTTTTTCTCCCTCTTTCTCTCTTTTTTCTCTTTCTCATGGCCATCAGTTCTGCTTTTTTTTTTTTCCCTACCTGCTCTCCAAATGTTCTCCATTCATCACCGAGGTGCAGCCCTGAAGATGGATGGCCACGTGTCACTCATCAGAGCTCACCCAAAATGAGCTGTGAGCAAGGGGAGAAGAAGGGACAGCTGGATTTCTCTGCTTCTTTCCCCTCCCAAACTTCTATTTTTGAGCATCCCCCATTCATTTGAGGTCCTTCCCAACCCAGACCATTCCAGGATTTCCTGGGAAGGGGTTAATGTTGTGCTCATCATGTGCTGGCAAACACCCTCTTGTCTTGCAATTTAATGTGGTGTGAAGGTTCCCTAATAGAATAAGAGCAGCCCTAATCCAATGAGGCATTTGCTAATAAACAGCTTTACTGGATATTAGGGAATTTGCCTTGCGTGTTCGTGATGAGGACGTGAATATTAAATGGCTTTCAGTGCCTTAATTTAGACATCCAGGGCTGTTGTCATCTCTCAGTGCCATGACTTCGCTTTGTTTGCTGAAATCAGAGCTCCTTTCCAAGTCTTTGCTATTTCAGCTTCTCTGGAATCGTTGGGTTTTTAGAGTGCGGCAATGGGTTGGGTTGGAAGGGAACTCAATTCCATCTCATTCCATCCTCTGCCACGGGCAGGGACCTTCCACTATCCCAGGCTGCTCCAGCCTGGCCTTGGACACTTCAGGGATCCAGGGGCAGCCTCAGCTTCTGTGGGCAACCTGTGCCAGGGCCTGCCCACCCTCACAGGGCAGGATTTTTTCCTTATATATAATCTGAACTTCCTTTATTTCAGTTGGAACCCATTCTTCCTCATCCACTGGAATTTTCCCAGCTCCTGGCTTTCAGCAGGAACCACTGTGGGGGAAGTTTTCTGTGAAACCTGAGAGCTGTATATTATAATTACATCATTATAATTCTTATATTAATAATAATTATATTTGGTGGCTGCACAGTTTTCTCTTCCATGATGAGGGACATCAATATTTGCTTCCTGTCCAGGATTTCCCCTTCTCTTGAGCTCATTACACCAGACCAGACTCTTCCCAAATGCTTTTCCTCCAAGTTCCCAGCTGCTGTGGGATCAGGGACCCTGTGGAGCCCTGCAGTTATTCCAGAACATTCTTTGCCCAGTTCCCTTTGTGCCCTGTGATTGTGGCATTGTTCCCAGGTCGCTCCAATCAGGTTCCCTTCCTGATTGCCTTCCCACTGTGCTGGGCTCAGAAACTCAGCACAGACCTGACTACAATTTGAATTCTTGGGGTTATTTATGGCTCTGAGACTGCTGTGGGATTTGGGAGAGGCTCTGCACCTCTTTGTGTCAGACTCTGGTTCCACCACATCCCCAGAGTGGGCAAGGACAGAACCACGTGGCTTCCCCCAGCTTTTTCATCTGCCAGTAATTTGCAGGACCCCTTTAATGTGAGAGTCTTAAATCACTTGCAGATTCCCTGATTTGAAGCTTCAGGCTTGTACTCAGATCCAAGGAAAACACATTTACAGTCTCCCTGTGAGTCAGTCGTTGTAGCTCCCTAATTCTGTTTTCCCAGCGAGACCTGCTGAATTTACACTCCAAATGGAAGTGGTCAGCTTAGAAAATCAGATTTATTTTTTTTTTTCTTCCAGAGATGTTCAAAAAAGCCCAGGGGACAGAACATGGGATGTTTCTACCAGCAGAGACTCCTCCCTTGTAAATGTGCAGAGCAATGCTGGGGTTTCTCAGGCTCTTCCAACCCCTGGGCTTCCCTTCCCACCTTCCCACCTGTTGTGGGCAGGGAATTCTGTCATCCTCTGGTCTCTTCCCTGTTCAAACAAAACATTTTAGCGATGCTGAGTTTATTTGCTTGAGAAAACATTTGTTTGAGGCTGTGCATGCAGAGGAAAAAACTCCCAGGGCCTCTCAGTGCCGGCCGCGTTTCCACGGGCATGGCTGGGGAGAAACAACAAATTCCAATTTATTCCAAAATAAAATTCCAAATTCCAGTTGGAACCTGGAATTTCCAGAGGAAATTCCAGAGGAACCTGCCCCTTCTGAGGAGGGTTCTGCAGAAATTCCTGTTCAGTCTGGGGGAATGTTTGCAGTCATTACTGCAGTAGGGTTCAGTAAGAGCCTGAATGAGGGATGTGGGACTCCAGGTTGTCTCTTCAAAATGCAGTTTATTATATCCAGGATGTTACAGCAGTCCAGGGTGGTGGGTGACAGAGCCTGTGCCCACAGCTGTCACCTCCATGTGCAGGAGGCCTGGAGTCCTGCATCCCTCATTCAGGCTCTAAGTAATGGCGCCCCACGGTGAGTGCCACTGTAAGAGCTGAAATGAGAGATGTGGGACTCCAGGTGTCTCTCCAAAATGCAGTTTATTGTACCCAAGAGTTACAGCAATCCAGGGTTGTGGGTGACAGAGCCTGTGCCCACAGCTGTCAGCTCCAGCTGCAGGCAGACCTGGAGTCCGGCATCCCTCATTCAGGCTCTTACTGATGGTGCCTCACGTTGGGCACCACTGTAAGGGCCTGAATGAGAGATGTGGGACTCCAGGCTGCTCTCCAAAATGCAGTTTATTGTACCCAAGAGTTACAGCAATCCAGGGTTGTGGGTGACAGAGCTGTGCCCACAGCTGTCAGCTCCAGCTGCAGGCAGGCCTGGAGACCCTTAGTTTAGGTCACAAATGCATTATATGCTTTTCTTTGGTTACAATAAATTCTATACTTTTCTTTAGGTTACAATGCATTCTATACTTTTCTTTGCTGAGCATCTTAATACAGCAGAACCAATCTATACCTTAACTTTTATCTCTAGCCTATCATATCTACTATAATTACCATATTCATGTTACTGTTCTCCAATCACTAAAAGTTAGTGCATTACAGTTCAAGCTAGAAGTTGTTTTTCAGTTTTCTTGCAGTGGAAAATTCTGAGAGCTTTTTTCTGCTTGCCACATCAGCAGCCTTGTTTGTCTGTGCTCTCTTTCTGCTTGGTAAAAACATCTTGTTTGGGGTGGGTTTATCCTTTGCTCTAAGCCATAAAACCCCTTCTAACTAACACACCCTTTGCCTCCTTGGTTATCCAGTGAGACTGGCCCAGCAATTCTTTTCTTCTGTATCAAAACTTGATTTAATTTCTATTCCTTCTTCAGATTCTACATTTAAAAAGTCTTTCTGCTAAGCACACATATCTGTGAGACCTTCTTGTCAAACTTTCATCCTTCCCAACAGGGTTCTGTGCAAATCCTGCTGCTGGCACAGGGCCCTGCTTCCCTTGCAGCTCACGTCCCACATCTCCCAGTGTCTCCTCAAGCTGCTCCCAGATCCTCATCCCTCTTCCCTGACAAGTGGCTGAAGAGTGAGGAGAAGGATTGCCATCAATCTGCTGTGTGAGCAATTCAGAACCGCGTCTTGGGCCGTATTTAATTGACTGAAAGTTGAAGGATTTGGTTTGAACTCTGGAAACGGTGTGATCCTTGTGATAAGAGCAGAGTTGTCTCTGGGCTGACCTAATTACAGCTGCAGCAGGAATTACCTGCACCTTGCATGTTTGTCTTGATAACCTTTTAATTACTCTTTGGAAAAGCAGCCTGGGTGACTTGTACTTAATTACCAATCAAGAGCACAAAGCTTTTGATCTTAAAAACAGCAAAAGGGAGGAGGAAAGGAAGGGACAAAAAGGGAGAGGAGAGGAAGGGACAGAAAGGGAGGAGAGAGTTCCCCCAGTGTTCCTGTGGCTTGCAGAGATGCAAATTTGGGGTGAAATAACATCCTGGAGTTCAGTTCTGGTAAAGAGAAAATCCTGGGGTTCAGTCCTGGTAAAGAAATTCCTGGAAAACCAGCATTTGTCAGCTGGGAATGCACAGAGCTCATGTTTGGAGTTTGTGTTGAGTCACCTCTGGTCCAGTGCAATATTCCTTTGTCACTGCCTCATGTCTCCAAGGTGACTACAGTTCTTTTTGCTAAGGAGAAGGATAAATAAAGCAGAGGGCCAGCTAAATCCTTTGTCACCTTTAGTAAACATCCCAGCCCCACCTCCCTCTCCCCCTCAGCAGAGCCTTTTGTCACTTCCCATTAACTCCATGGGAAAAGAAACACCACAAAACCCCACTTAAATTTATGTTCTCTGCTGTGGAGGATAAAATTCACTTTATTTGTGTTTGTCTCTCTGGGAAGAGCCGGGTTTGAGCTGCTCCAGCAGCTCCAGGACCCTTCAGCAGTGTCCCTGTTTTGTTCTGAGGAAGTGCTGAGTGTTTAAACTCTGTCTGCAGGATAATTGATGAAACTGGAGCTGAAAGTCTGCGAGAGGTAATGGAGTTAATGCAACTGCAGCAGGGCTCTGCAATTTCAGTGCAGTTTTTCCATATTTATTAGCAGAGGGTGCATCAGGAGGAGTGATAAAAGCAGCTGATTCAATCAGAGTGGGAGCTTTATCCCTGGCACTGTGGGGAATGTTGTAGGCTCAAATGTTGTAGGCTCAGGAGGAGCCTTGGCAGGGATGTTTTGGCAGCCTCTTCAGAGATGGGGATGGAGAGGTTTTGTCCTGGTTTAAGGGTTGAAGGAGCTGCTCACACCTCTGAGGTGAGACACACAGGCAGGGTCTCTGAAGAGGTTCCTTAATAATTATTGTAATATATATAATATACAATATATGTATATACATATATAATATATATTATATATATATTATATATCATATATATAACATATATAATAATTATTACAACAGAATTATATTATTACATATAACATATAATATGTTATCATTATTATAATAATGTATAATATAATATCTTCTATTAATATAATAATATCTATAATATTATCTATTATAGAAAATATATTCTACATAATGATTATAGTTATAATATATATTATAATATAATTATTATATATTATAATATAATTATTATAATATATAACTTCTTTCTTCTTCTTTCTTCTTCTTTCTTCTTTCTTCTTCTTCTCCTTCTTTTTTCTTCTTCTTTCTTCTTTCTTCTTCTTCTCCTTCTTCCTTCTTCCTTCTTCCTTCTTCTTTCCTCTTCTTCTTCTTTCCTCTTCTTCCTCTTCCTCTTCCTCTTCCTCTTCCTCTTCCTCTTCCTCTTCCTCTTCCTCTTCCTCTTCCTCTTCCTCTTCTTCCTCTTCCTCTTCCTCTTCCTCTTCCTCTTCCTCTTCCTCTTCCTCTTCCTCTTCTTCCTCTTCTTCTTCTTCCTCTTCTTCTTCTTTCTCTTCCTCTTCTTCTTCCTCTTCTTCTTCCTCTTCTTCTTCCTCTTCTTCTTCTTCTTCCTCTTCCTCTTCTTCTTCTTCCTCTTCCTCTTCCTCTTCCTCTTCCTCTTCTTCTTCTTCTTCTTCTTCTTCTTCTTCTTCCTCTTCTTCTTTCTTCTTCCTTCTTTCTTCTTTCTTCTTCTTTCTTCTTTCTTCTTTCTTCTTTCTTCTTTCTTCTTTCTTCTTTCTTCTTTCTTCTTTCTTCTTTCTTCTTTCTTCTTTCTTCTTTCTTCTTTCTTCTTTCTTCTTTCTTCTTTCTTCTTTCTTCTTTCTTCTTTCTTCTTTCTTCTTTCTTCTTTCTTCTTTCTTCTTTCTTCTTTCTTCTTTCTTCTTTCTTCTTCCTCTTCCTCTTCTTTCTTCTTTCTTCTTACTCTTCCTCTTATTCTTATTCTTATTTAATAATTTTAAGCAAATAATGGTTTGGTTGAAATTATTCAAAAGTGATGTCCCTTTGAGGCAGTGAGCAGGGTGGTGGCAGTGCCCTCTGTGGGGTTTGGTGCCAGCATGGGGAGGGCAGTGCAGCAGAGGCTGTGGGGCACAGGCAGAGCCCTGGGATGTGCTGGGATCCCTCCAGGAGCAGGGATCAATCCTGCCCAGAGCCCAGGAGCTGCTCTGCTCCCTGGGCAAATCCCTTAGCAGCTTTCCCAGCTGTAAAATGCCATCATGCCAGAATCACAGGGAGCTGCTGGCCTGACAGCCTCTCCATGCTGCCTTCCTCGCCTTTCGAGCTGTGGCAGAGAGATCTGTGCTGTTCTGCAGGCTGCAGGACTCTGGATTGCTGCTCTGCAGGGCTGCTGGGAGCCCTGGCTCTTCCCAGCACCTCCACTGAGGCATCGCTTGCTCCTTGCTCCCCACTTGCCCTGTGTTTAGCAATAAACAAACCTAGAAACAAAATAAACACCCCCTGTGATTTCCAGGGGGGTTCCAAGAACTTGTTTTTCCCATTTACTCCATTTCACACCCTTGGTGACTTTTCCCTTTTTGCTTTTTTTTCCCCCTTTTTTGGTGGTTTTTTTTTTTTTTTGAAGAAAGACAGAAATAACCCAAATCTGCCAAGTTCTGAATTGAAGCTGCTGAGCCGTGCTTGGGCTGTATCCAAAGTTGCCTTTGTTTACTCAGAATGTCAGCTCAGATTTGCCAGGGGGGTGACTGAGATCTGATGAACTTTTCCTGTGAATTTGTGTTTTTCTTCCCCTTGGTTTGTCATAACGAGGCTGAGAACGGAGGGGCCACAGTTGGATTTCATGGAATTTGTGGAAGGGTTTGGGTGGGAAGGGAATTAAAGCTCATTTCTTCCCCAATCTCAGCTCCTCCCTGTGCTGGAGGCAGCTCTGCAGGTGGGGTCTCACCTGGGCAGAGCAGAGGGGACAAAATCCCACTGCAAGTCCCGGGAAATCTTGGAAAAAGCAGCATGGAAGGGATGTGAGAGAAAGAATAAATCACATCCAACTCCATGGTCTTCCCAGTCCATTGCATTGCATGGAAAATCAAATTTATTGAAATTTGATGCTCAGTACCTGTCCCCAGCCTGAGCCATGAAGGCCTCATATATCTGAGCTGGCTGTGCTGGCTCTGGGCTCTATAAATAACACTTTTCTAGTGGGAATTGACCCAAACCCTGCTTTAAACAAGTGGAGAAATCCATCCAGGCTGGGATTTATGAGCTCTGTCACTGTCCCCCGAGCCCGTGTTGGTTAATGAAGCTTTGTCAGTGTCAGGGGGAAGCAAAGGGCTCCTGGGCCTTGATGGATTGGGCTTGGCTTGGGCAAAGGAGGGAGCTGCAGCTCATTCCTGAGACTGAGAGCTGTGCTGGAGAAAATTCCTGGGAAAAGTGGTGGTGTTTATGGCACTGGGAGAGGTTAAGGGACTGAAAAAATGAGGGTATTTTTGCCTTTTGCTTGTTAACTATCGTGGTAAGAAAAATAAAAGTAGTGAATGTCAGAACCAGTGGATTGTACTGGTTTGGAATCAACTCTCCAGCAGCTGGGATGGGGTAGAATTGGCCATGTGGGTGAAATGTGAGCAGATCCAAGCACTCCTGTGCCGGTGTTTGTTCTGTGCCTGACTCCCAAACAAAAGCAGTTGGGTTCTGAGCACAAATCCCTCCACCAGCTTGGCTAAATCCAACTGGGAGCTGTTCTTGTGTCACTGCAGGATCCTTTTAAGTTGCTTGAGAGTTGATTTTTTTTAAAATTTTTTTTTCTTTTTTGGTCCAGAGCATCATTTCAGCCTTGCAGGGCTGCAAATGAAAGGACAACTATCTCAGTGACACCAGTGAGCTGTGCCTGGAGGACAGAGCTGCCTTTTAAGTGTCTGCAGCATTTGGGAGCTGGGAGTGCTCTCAGATCATGCTCTGCTTGTTTTATTGATGATTAATGAGAGCCTTCGTGTCCATGGGCTCTGGAAAAAAGCTGACATCTCGCTGTAATTGTGTTTTTCTTTAATAAATACAGGGGGGAAAAAAAAAATCTAACAGAGCTGCTGAGGGGGGAAATTCCTGCCCCAGCCAAGCCTGAGGAAATGCCAGGGGAGAGAGAGAGAGAGCTGGCTGCTGAGGGGTGGCTTTTATCCACAGCCACTGGCAATGGGAGATTGTGCAGCAAGGAGAAGGGGTGAGATGTGGGAGAGAGGCTGAGGCAGCAGCACCTGGGCTGAGGGCCCCTCTCAGCACCTCCTCAGCTCAACCTGTCCTGCTCCAGGCCCTTCCTTCTCGGGGTCTTTCTGGGTCACTGCGACCCCAAGATTGCTAAAAGTCTCTTTTCCCAGCCTGGTGCTTGAAGAATGAGTTGGAGCTCTTCAGTTCTCGTTCTCAAGGTTGTTTATTGTTGCTCATCTGTAAAATTCTTTCTCCTGGCCTGCCGAGGTCCGCTCAGCAGGTCAGACAGAGGCACATTGGTGTTATCTTTTTATACTAAAAACTACATGTACAATATTTACAATAACTTCCCAATACCTATCACCTATGTTAGACAGTGAGCTTCTACTCTAAACCAATCCAAAAGTGCCACCATCACAGTAGAAGATGGAGGCCAAAAAAAGAAGGAGAAAGGCTGGACAGGCCCAGATTCCTCCATCTTGCCCCTGGGATTGTTAAAAGTCTCTTTTCCCAGCCTGGTGCTTGAAGAATGAGTTGGAGCTCTTCATTTCTCAGTCGCAAGGGTGTTTATTGTTCCTTATCTATAAAAATTTTTCTCCTGCCCTGCCGAGGTCCATCCAGCAGGACAGTTCCAGGCACTCTGCCTGCCCCCAGGGCGGTGTTATGTCTTTCTACTAAAAACTGTAATGTTTACAATAATTTCCCAATACCCATCACCTATGTTAGACAGTGAGTGCCACCATCACAGCAGAAGATGAAGGCCAAGAAGAAGAAGAAGGAGAAAGGCTGGGCACACTCATATCCCTCCATCTTGCCTCCTGAACCCCCATTCTAAAAACCCCAAAATCTACTTTTCCACCCCGTGATAACTTCACTACTATTCTACCTAAACTGTTGTGGCTTGCTGATCTTCATGTGAGGTTGGTAATTTGCTCCACGGGTCACAATCAAACCCACAGGTGTTCAGGGCCTCTGAGCCCCCTGGCAGGGGTCCTGGCCATCCTGGACAGCCAGAGGGATGTCCTGGGTTCCCACATTTCCTCAGCTCTGCAGCACTCCAGGAGCTCCTGGAGGATCCAGAGGTGGACAAGCCCTCCAGATGTGCCCCAGGGCTGGGCACAGGGGCAGCATCCCCTCCCTCCACCTGCCCTGCAAGCATCATCACGCCAGGGGTGCCAGGCTGCTGCCATTCACTGTTGCAGTGTGAAGCAAGTTCCTCCCCCAAGCTATCCCAGTCCATCCCAGGTGTGGCAATCCCTTCCTCCTCCCTTTGTCTATTCCTAAGTGCTGCCAGTCAGAGCTAACATTCCAGCAGGGACACTGCCTGGTTGGCAGAAGTTCAAAAGATGCCCCTCAGTGTCATGGTCATTGGCCTGTCCTGGGTGTCACTCTTCCCCTGAGACTCTGCCCCTCCCACCTGGTTGGTGGCTCACCTGTCCCCTCCCTCCCCCTGCCTGGGCCTTAAAACTGACTGCAAGCACGTGGTGATTGTTCAATGGAGCTGGTTCCTGGAATTCAGATGTCCATGACCTTGGAATAAAGTCTGGATTGCAAAGCTCTGTTGCACCCGCTCCTTTTCCTCTTCACCTCGCCTAAGGACTTTCTCCCAGAGGTAAACTGAGTTCCTCCAAGCCTGGGTGGCCCAGCTGCAGCATCCAGCCAGCCAGAGGTGTCTCTGTGGTGGAAACCACCACAGCTGCTGTCTCAGGCCAAGCAGCGGGGGCCAGAAGAGCCCAGGCGCTTTCCATCCGGTAATATTGGAATTTTATTCCAATAATTCACCCTGCACACAGCAAGGATTGTGCCTCATTTGATGGGAAATTTTCCCTAATAGGTGCCTTTAAATGACAGGCAGGAAAAAGCTCACCGAGCTCTGGGGTGCTGTAATTTAATGCTGGGTTAAATGACACAATCCAGTGCATTTTCATTAGATGTTCTGAGACACTTCTCCAGCATTTATGCTTTAAAGGCTGCTGGATTGCCAGCTGCAATAACTGTTTTGATTGCAGCCTGAGCTGATGGTGGGCATCCTACCAGAAAAATAATGGGCTGGGCTTTAATTATGGCACCTGCACTCCCCAAGTGCGTCAGCACGGCCCTGCTGCATCCAAGGGATGGCAAAACATGCAACAGATGGAGCTGAGGGGGCTTGGAACAGGCCTGGGGGGGTGTTGGGGTTTGGGGGAAAAAGAAATGTTCAGGTGTGGCTTGAAGCTGCTGAGCAGAGCAGCCAGGGGGGCTCAGCTCCTGTCAGAGCAGGGGGACAGGGGGCACTTTGCCATGGGTGCTGTCACACTGGAGGGGCCGGAGAGATCCAGAGAAGGATGGAAAACTGCTGATGGATGGAGCTGAGGAGGCTCAGCCTGGAGAAAAGGAGGATCAGGAGGGTGTAGGAGCCGAAATGAGGGATGTGGGACTCCAGGCTGCTCTCCAAAATGCATTTTATTCCATCCAAGAGTTACAGCAGTCCAGGGTTGTAGGTGACAGAGCTGTGCCCACAGCTGTCAGCTCCAGCTGCAGGCAGGCCTGGAGACCCTGAGTTTAGGTCACAAATGCATGATAGGCTTTTCTTTTGGTCAAAGTGCATTATTTACTTTTCTTTGGTTACAATGCATTATATACTTTTGGTTACAATGCATTATTTACTTTTCTTTGCTGAGCATCTTAATACAGCAGAACCAATCTACACCTTAACTTTTATCTCTAGCCTATCATAACTGCTATAATTATCATATTCATGTTACTGTTCTCCAGTCACTAAAAGTCAGTACATTACAGTTTAAGCTAGAAGTTGTTTTTCAGTTTTCTTGCAGTGGAAAATTCTGAGACCTTTTTTCTGCTTGCCACATTGGCAGGCTTGTTTGCCTGTGCTCTCTTTCTGCTTGGTAAAAACATCTTCTTGTTTGGGGTGGGTTTATCCTTTGCTCTAAGCCATAAAAACCCCTTCTAACCAACACACCCTTTGCCTCCTTGGTTATCCAGTGAGACTGGCCCAGCAATTCTTTTCTTCAATATCAAAACTTGATTTAATTTCTATTCCTTCTTCAGATTCTACATTTAAAAAGTCTTTCTGCCAAGCACACACATCTGTGAGACTTCCTTGTCAAACTTCCATCCTTCCCAACAGGAGGGACCTTGTGGCTCTGCTCAACTCCTGACAGGAGGGGACAGCCCCAGGTTGGACTCTGTGACAGGATGAGAGGGAATGGCCTCAGGATGAACAGGAGAGGTTTAAATTGTATTTTAGGGAAAGTTTGTCCATGGAAAGGGTGGTCAGGCATTGCCCAGGGAGGTTTAGGGGTGTCCAGGGAAGGGCTGAATGTGGCACTTGGGGACAAAGTGGGGATTCGGCACAGCTTGGATGGTCCTGGAGGGCTTTTCCCACCTCCCTGATTCTGGGATTCTGTCCCATCCAGGCCGAGCCTCGTGGCAGGTGGGGTTTCTCACCTGTGGAAGGTGCTTTTCACTGCCATCAGCTCTCCCCAAACTGATTTTTCCTGCTGCAAACTGGGAGCCAAACCAGGAAGATTTGCAGCGTCCGTGGCGCACCTGAAGCAGAGCACGAGGGATGCAGAGAGAGCAGAGGATTTCTGGGTTGATTTGTTTGGATATATTGATTTTTTGCAAGGGCAAGCTTATCAAGTGGCATTTCTGGCGCTGGCTTCGTTTGGTTCCTCGCTGCAGGAGCAAAATTAAGCCAATGAAAAGCACATTGCTGATCTCACACAATCAGCACTGGCTCCGAGCACGTTAAGGGGATAATCACTCAATAATCCATTTGGCTGGAGGTACAGAAGGAATGGAATATGATTATTCCTGCTGTTATTCCTGCCCTCACCTCCATAAAAACAAGGAGTGGAGTTTGCTGCTTCCTTGCCTTGTTAGTTTGTGGTTTTTGTTGCCCTAAAGATCAGCAATGTCAGAATGGCTGTTTGGTGGGGAGTGATTCCATGTTCTGCCTGCCTTTCCCCTGGTTTCCATCCCTCAGATTTAGGGAGGAACAGTTACCAAGCAGGGATTCCTGCCAATGCTGCCTGTCCTGGGGCTTTGGAACAGCAGAGCTGAGCTTTTGAACATGGCCATGGTAAACGATTGTTCTTCAAGGGGATGCTGCCTTGGACAAGACAAGGACATCAGAGAAGAAGGGAAAAAACCAAAAAAACAGTTGTGTGTGTTGGCTGGAGGCTTAACAGGAGAGAAGTGGCTTTTATTGTGATTTCAGGGAGAAGCAGGAGCAGCTCCAGCTCATTCCCAGGGCAGGAGCGGCCAGGGAGGGCTGGAGCTGCTGCAGAGGGATTTATTTCCCTGTCTGAAGCAGCATTTCCTGCCTCCTCCTGGCTGACTTCGCTTTCAGTGGAGCCACCTGTGATGTTCTGTGGGCTGAGGGGATTTTTGCTGGGTGGGGAGCAGGGTTTGGAGCGGGTTTTGCTGCCTTTGGTGCTGCTCTGCTGGTTGGAGATGCACAAGGGGACCTCTGAGGGTCAGGGCTGCTTGAATTTATCAAATTCTAGAGGTTCTCCTGGAAATTGTCTCCCCAGTCATTGCAGGCTGTGAGAACAAGCTCAGTTTATCAAATTCTAGGGGTTCCTCTGGAAATTGTGTCTCCAGCCAGGGTGAGCTCTGAGATCAAGCTCAGTTTATCAATTTCTAGAGGTTCCCCTGGAAAATGTCTCTCCAGCCAGGGTAAGCTCTGAGAACAAGCTCAGTTTATCAGTTTCTAGAGGTTCTCTGGAAATTCTCTCTCCACTCAGTGTGGCCTCTGAGAACAAGCTCAGTTTATCTAATTCTGGAGATTCCCCTGGAAATTGTGTCTCCAGCCAGGGTAAGCTCTGAGAACAAGCTCAGTTTATCAATTTCTAGAGGTTCTCATGGAAAATCTCTCTCCACTCAGTGTGGGCTCTGAGAACAAGCTCAGTTTATCAATTTCTAGAGGTTCTCTGGAAATTCTCTCTCCACTCAGTGTGGGCTCTGAGAACAAGCTCAGTGACAATTTCATGCCCTCGCGCACAGGAATTTTCTCTTTTAAAGCCCTGTTAGTAGAAAACAGCAGTTGTGTTGGAATAAATGCTGCAGGGCAGTGTTGTTTCAGGTAACACTTAATTCCTGTGACTCCTGGGGGACAGCAGCTCTTCCTTACAGGTAAAGGGACATGTTCCTGCTGCCCTGAATTAAAAGCAACATCTGCAAAGTGTTCTCCCCTCTTAGCACAGGGGCTGTGAGCAGAATCCACGATGCAAAAAGCTCAGCTCAGAGGGAGCAGATCCACTCTGGGTAATGAAAGGAATTAAAAAATTCCTGGGTGATGGTGTGGGCTGAGCAGGGGAAGATAAATCAGGTTCTGCTTTTATTAAAGCTGGTCCAGGCATTTCCTGGATTATATTTTTTTCTAAGTGCATGGATGTTTCAGCAGGCCACTCTAATTAAACGGCCAAATTAATTAATAAAAACAATGACACTTCCACTCAGCACAGTAAAAACTGAATCCTTCTGGCTCCTGGAAGCTCTGATTGTTAATAAACAGGAGCAATTGTCCTTCCAGCTTGTCCAGAGCGTGGGTTTTATGCTGAGGGCTGGTCAGTGCTGCTGTGCTGACATTAAAGCTTAAATCACGGGCTGGCAACTCCGTGAGCTCTGCCAATAACTGGAAATTTTGCTTCAATAAAGTTCTCAGGCAGAGCCTGTCAGCTCTCATCAGTCAGAACTCAAATGTGTGTGAAATAATATTTAGGTTTGCTCAATGAGAGAGAAGAGGAGGAAGTTCCCTCACTGTCTCAGGGGCTGGTGATGACTTTGAGCAGGAATTGCTTGGGCTGGGTGCTCAGAGAAATTTAAATTTGTATTTAAATTTGTATTTAAATTTCAATTGAAACTCCCCAGATCTGGTTTTGTTCTGCGGGTGCTTTTTCATTCCCTGTGAAGAAAGGAAATTCCCTGAATGAAATAACATTTACAGGTATTTCCTAAAGGGGCAGAGAACTTTGTATCCTGGTGATCCTTTGCCTCCCTGGCACAAAGTGGCTGGATAAACCTCGGAGTGTGTTGTAAGAAGCTTTAAATTCTCTTTTTTCCTGTTTATCTCGTGCTACTCCTGCCCTTGTGATCCCTTGAGCAGTGTTGATCCCAAATGATACCAAATTCCTTCCGTTCCTGCTGCTCCTGTGGTTTGTGAGGGTTTGGGGCAGCTCAGGGGTTGCTCCTGAATTCCTGGTCCCAGCAGTGGCAGGCAGGAGTCCACCCTGAGATGGCTTCAAATTGGAAATCTGGCCAGGAATCCTCTTTGCCACGTGTAAGGAGGTTTGGAAGTTGTGAAATTGTCATTCTGGTCAACAGGCTGCTCTGGGGATGGCTCAGCACCGGGGGTTTGTGTTCGGGATTAATGCAAATCAGCAACAAACAGGTTTTTGTAATAAAATCAGTTGTCACTTAGCGGTGAGCCCGTAAGGGAAGCGGGTGGGAGTTCCTGGATTTGTCCAATTTTATTTTCTGCTTTTCACTCTGATTTGTGCCCATGTCCTGGGAATTCCTGCAGACCCTCTGGTGCAGCAATTTCCTGGCTGTGAGCTCGGGTTTTTACCTCAGGGAGGAGGTGGGGAGCATCCTTTGGTGCATTTTGGATCTGTGCCCACATAAACCCCCATCCTTGTCCTGGGGAGGATTCCCAGGACCTTCCAGCCTTTTCCATGTCACACACTCTGCAGGCACCACTCTGAAGGCTTTCATTCGTTGTTAACATCCATTTTTTGCCTCTTTTTTTTGGGTTCAGTTTAGTGCAGTTCGTAGAACACTTCAGTCAGATTTTTACTCCAAGGTTCTCAAAGTATTTTAAGCATTATTGAACAAAGCCCTGGGCTCACTCAGCAGCCCAAAATCTCTGTCCCATGGGGTGGGTTTGTGGAGTGTCCCAGGGCAGGTGGTGGTGACCAGGGTGTGAAGCAGGGAGGGGTTTGGGACAGGACCAGTGAGGAACCACAGGAGTGGAGAAAACCTGTGGGAACCTGTGGGAAACTGTGGAAAACGGTGAAAAACTGTGGAAAACTGTGGAAAACTGTGGAAAACTGTGAAAAATTACAGGAGCAGTTCCTGTGGGCAGGCAGGAGGCGGGAAATGCCCAGGATTTGTTGCTCTCTGGCTGTCCCAGATGTTCTGGAGCTCTGAGCTCCTCCAGGAGCGTGATGGGATCAACCCCACCGCTGGGTTTTTGTAGGGCAGCGCTGAGTGTGACCTTGTGGGGGTTTTTTGTAGGGCAGCAATGGTGATTGTGACCCTACTGTGGGTTTTCTTGGGGAGTGTGACCTCACTGTGGGTTTTTTGCAGGTCAGAAGTGGTGAGTGTGACCCCGGGTGGGTTTTCTTGGTGAGTGTGACCTAACTGTGGGTTTTTCCTGGTGTGACCTCGCTGTGGGTTTTTTGCCAGGTCAGAAGTGATGAGTGTGACCCTGCTATGGGTTTTTGTAGGGCCGTGGTGTGAGCTTGTGTGGGTTTTCCGTGGTGGGACTGACCTGGCTGTGGGTTTTTCAGGTCAGAAGTGATGAGTGTGACCATGCTATGGGTTTTTCCAGGGCAGTGATGAGTGAGACCTCACCGTGGGTTTTTCCTGGTGGGACTGACCTTGTGTGGGATTTTTTCAGGTCAGAAGTGATGAATGTGACAATGATATATGGGTTTTTGTAGGGCAGTGGTGAGTGTGACCTTGTGTGGGTTTTTCCCTATGAGTGTGACCTCACTGTGGGTTTTTCCTGGTGGGGCTGACCTTGTGTGGGTTTTTCGTAGGGCAGCACTGGTGAGTGTGACCTTGTGTGGGTTTTTCCTGGTGAGGCTGAACTTGTGTGGGTTTTTCTAGGGCAGAAATGGTGAGTGTGACCTTCTCGTGGATTTTTCCTGGTGAATGTGACCTTGTGTGACTTTTTCAGGTCAGAAGCCATGAGTGTGGCCTTGTGTGGATTTTTGTAGGGCAGTGGTGAGTGTGACCTCACTGTGGGTTTTTCTCTGTGAGTGTGACCTTTTGTGAGTTTTTCCTGCTGAGGCTGACCTTCTGTGGGCTTTTGTAGGCTAGAAATGGTGATTGTGACCTCACTGTGGGTTTTTGTAGGCCAGAAATGGTGATTGTGACCTCACTGTGGGTTTTTCCTGGAGAGGCTGACCTGGTTGTGGGTTTTTCCTGGTGAGTGTGACCTTGTGTGTATTTTTCCCTATGAGTGTGACCTTACTGTGGGTTTTTCCTGGTGGGGCTGACCTTGTGTGGGTTTTTTGTAGGGCAGCAATGGTGATTGTGACCTTCTTGTGGATTTTTCCTGGCGAGTGTGACCTTGTGTGGGTTTTTGTCAGGTCAGAAGTGATGAGTGTGACCATGCTATGGGTTTTTGTAGGGCAGTGGTGAGTGTGACCTTGTGGGTTTTTGTAGAGCAATGCTGAGTGTCACCTTGTGTGGGTTTTTCCTGGCGAGTGTTACCTCGCTATGGGTTTTTTCCAGGTCAGAAGTGGTGTGACCTTGACCTTGTTGTGGGTTTTTTTGGTGAGTGTGACTCCGCTGTGGATTTTTGTAGGGCAGCAATGGTGAGTGTGACCCCACTGTGGATTTTTGTAGGGCAGCAATGGTGAGTGTGACCTCACTGTGCATTTTTGTAGGCAGCAATGGTGAGTGTGACCTCACTGTGCATTTTTGTAGGGCACCAATGGTGGTGAGTGTGCCCTCGCTGTGGATTTTTTCCCTCCGACTGTGACCTCCCTGTGTGTTTTCCCTGTTGGGGCTGACCTTGCTGTGTGTTTCTTCCAGGCTGACGGGGTTCCAGCTGCCTGCTCCCATCGTCAGCACGGGCCTGGTGCTGTCCCTGTGGCTCGTCAGCGACTACGCCGTCAGTGCCCAAGGCTTCCAGGCCAGCTACGAGGGTGAGTCCTGGAGGGGCTGGGGTTGCACCTGAGCTGGGAAACTGAGCTGCAGAGTCTGCGCCAGGAGCTGCACATCTCTGCCTCCTTGTTGTGTAATTTAAGCTTTTTTTTTCAGCATTTAAATTGCTGGCTCCTTCCAGCAGAGTGGGGTTTTTTGGTTAAAAGTGTGCTCTGGCTGAATTCCCTGGAATATCTGTTGGGACAGGTGAGGATTTTGGGACAGGTGAGGATGTCGGGGTGGGTGAAGGTTTTGGGACAAGTGAAGATGTCAGGGCAGGTGAAGGTTTTGGAACAGGCAAGAATTTTGGGACAGGTGAGGATGTTGAGACAGTTGAAGGTTTTGGGACAGGTGAGGATGTCAGGGCAGGTGAAGGTTTTGGAACAGGCAAGAATTTTGGGGCAGGTGAGGATGTTGAGACAGGTGAAGGTTTTGGGGCAGGTGAGGATTTTGAGATAGGTGGGGATGTCAGGACAGGTAAAGATGTTGGGGCAGGTGAAAATTTGGGGGCAGGTGAAGCTTTTGGGACAGTTGAGGATGTCAGGGTAGGTGAGGGTTTTGAGACAGGTGAGGTTATCAGGACAGGTGAGGATTTTGGGGACATGTGAGGATGTTGGGACAAGTGAAGGTTTTGGGACAGGTGAGGATGTCAGGACAGGTGAAGGTTTTGGAATAGGTGAAGATTTTGGGACAGGGCAAGGTTTTGGGACAAGTGAGGATGTTGGAACAGGTGAGGATGTTGGAACAGGTGAAGCTTTTGGAGCAGCTGAGGATGTCAGGACAGGTGAAGGTTTTGGGTCAAGTGAGGATTTTGAGACAGGTGAAGGTTTTGGGCAGGTAAGGATGTCAGAGCAGGTGAAGCTTTTGGGACAAGTGAGGATTTTGGAACAGGTGAGGATTTTGGGACGAGTGAGGATTTTGTATCAGATGAGGATTTTGGGACACGTGAAGCTTTTGTAGCAGCTGAGGATGTCGGGACAAATAAGGATTTTGGAACAAATGACCACCCATTAGGAGGAAAGGCAAATCCATTTACAAAACTGCTTTCCCCCCCCAAATTTTCCCAATTTGTTTCAGCTTTGCCTGTTTGCAGCCCCTGTGCTGTAGAACACCTGTCAGTCTCTGTGTGAGACCCTCCCAAATCCTGGGACACAGGACACGCTGCTGCTTTTGCACTTTCTTGACATTTCCAGTTCGTTTTTTGGCATTTACACACAGCTCCTTGTACACTTTGTGATGTTCTTTTATTACCTTGATGCTGCAGGAAATGTTGTACAAAGGCTGGGGCCAGGGCTGCCCTTTAGTCACACACATCTGAAACGATCTGGGCTTTATTTGACTGGTGATTAGGAGGCTTTCAAGGCTCTGACTGAGGGGGAAAATAAATGTATTTAAAACTTAACCTGAGCCAGAGTGACAGAGAGAGCGTTGGCGTAAATCAGAGTTTTATTTTGAGGGTGGGAGAGGGGTTCACTTGCTGAAATACCACCCTGGGCCTGCTCCAAAGCAAATTATTAATATTTTTTGTGATAATTAAGGCTGAAGGAGGTGATAAATGCAGTTTGGGGCGCTGCTTCAGTTCCTTGGGTGGTAGATTCCAAAATGCAGGGAATTCTCAGAACTTTGGGCCTGTAAGGCAAAGCTTAGAATTAAAGCCAGGACTTGATCTGAGACCTCCCAAACTGAGGTGCTGGAAAGGAGAATGTGGATTTGTAGTTTAAAGCAGAGACATGTTAAGTTAAGACGAGGAAAATTTAGAGTTTTGGAGTTTAAGATGTAGAAAAAATAAAAGTAATTACAAAGGAGTTTAGGATGCAGTGCTGTGTGCCATAACATGATTAGCCAACACTGTAGCGTAAGTCCATAAGATGAAATATTTAATGATTGGGTCAAAAATGTAAATATCCTTGTTAGCAGTGTTTTATTGGTCAATAAATCCTTAAAACAACTTGTCACTAAGGGTGTTGTGACCTCCTGACCCGTGCTGTAACAATGTGAGCCAAACTCACCCTTCTTGCTTGTGTAGAAGATAAAAAATTAAATCACATCATCTAAAAACTCAGAAGTCCTGTCTGTAACTCGTTCAAAATCCCTTCCAAAACACCCATACTTGGGAATCTGTGGTTTGGTCTGTGGGATTTTGCTTCATTTGGGTCTGTGGGATTTTGCTTCATTTGGCTTTATGGGATTGTAGTTTATTTAGGTTTGTGGGATTTTACCTTATTTGGATTTTTGGGCCTTAGTTCATTTGGGTCTGTGGGATTTTACTTCATTTGGGTTTGTGGCATTTTAGTTTCTTTGGACTTTTGGGTTTTACTTCATTTGGGTGTTTGGGTCTGTAGGATTTTACTTTATTTGGATTTCTGGGTTTCAGTCTATTTGGGTCTGTGGGATTTTAGTTTATAGGGTTTTCTGGGATTTTACTCTATTTGGGTCTGTGGGATTTTAGTTTGGTTCTGCTTTGTTGGCTTTGGATTTTCCTCCACCAAGGACAATCTCAGCCTGCCAAACCCAGAAGCTCATTTGGGCACCTTTTAGACAAAAACCTCCATTATTGAGTCCCCAAAGCCAACAAGAACTCAAACCAATCTGACAACAGAGCCAAACTCCAGCTGGGAACAGGGAGAAATGCAGCAGCTTGAAAATGTGGGAATGGACCCCCCAAAATCCCACCTGGGGAGAGGAGAGGAGAGAGCCTTGGACCAGCACAAATCTGGATTTAGGGGAAAAAGAACTGAGGCACCCATGGCAGGAGCTGAAAACCTCTCAGCTTTTCCTTGGGGAATGGGGAGAACAGAGAGGATTTCATTTCCATTTCAATAAAATGCTTTGATCTCAAGGTAATTTTTTTTAACTTAGGAGCTTCTAGGAAACACCAGCAGTTCAGGGAGCTCCGTTTCAGCACGTCTCATTTCGAAAATATTGAAATTAAATGCTTTCATGCTTTTAGCATCCCTAAATTTGTTTTCTCTCCCTGTTTACTGTCCCTTGAATTCAACATGATTTCCTAATTAGCCCTGTTCACCCTCAGACTGGGGGATTTTTCCTTCTTTTCTCACTAAAGGATTTTTTTTTTTTTCCCAGCCCCAACCCAGCTGTGGAGTCCTGAATTTCCTTTCAGCTGCAGATTTTTTACTTTTTTTTGGAGCCAGTTATAAATAATCCCAGTTAAATTTGACTGGGACGTGAATCTTGACAGCCTCATCTGGTGGGGAAAAAAATCTTCCTAAAAATGTAAAAATTCCCTTTTTGCTTGCCCTGGAAGATGTGTGAAGTTGGGCTGCAAAGGGAATTAATTCCTCTCCTTGCTGCCTCACACCTGAGGAATTCACTCAAATAAATCAGGCAAATTTGAGCCAGTGAGGGGAAAATGACACAAATTCCACCGAAATAATAAATAAAGCAGGGGATGCAGAGCAGGTTCACTAAGGAAGGGATAAAAGAATATTAAATAATCAAAGTAAATTCAGTTATTATGAAATCACCACCTCTGGGTGCTGTGTTAGAGCAGAGGGTTTTTGTTGGCGGTCCGGATTTCTCCTCCCCAAAAAAGCAGAATTCAGTGGGAATTCCTGGGGGGCATCAGGGCCCTGTGGATCCCTGAGGAATTCCAGGGGATGAAACTTTTCCCTTCCCAAGACATCGATGGCAGCTGCAGCAAATTCTCTCTGCAAACACTGATTGAAAAGGAGCAATTAGGGCTGCACCAACACTGCTCATTTTCAGGAATTAGAGGCGTTAAATCCCGAGGGAAAGGAGCTGGAGCTGTTTGGAGATAAATACTGGGCTCATTCTTCACAGGCTCTTTGCAGAGTTGTGCAAACAGATGGAGAAAATACAATTAAATTGTGTTTCTATTGCTGCTTCCGTCCCTCTCGGAGCATTCCTGGCTCTGGGATTTTTTTGGGATGTTGCTGCTGCATTTCTCCCTTTTCCCAGCTGGAGTTTGGCTCTGTTGGAGGGTTGGTTTGAGTTCTTGTTGGCTTTGGGGACTTAATAATGGAGGTTTTTGTCTAAAAGGTGCCCAAATGAGCTTCTGGGTTTGGTAGGCTGAGATTGTCCTTGGTGGAGGAAAACCCAAAGCAAAGAAACTCAAATAAACTGAAATCCCAGAAACACAAATAAAACAAAATCCCACAACCCAAACAAAGTAAAATCCCACAAACCCAAATAAACTAAAATCTCACAGACCCAAATAAACAAAAAAGCACAAACCCAAACAAATGAAAACCTCACAAAAACCCCTAAAAACCCACAAGACCAACCAATCAAATTATCCACAAAAGCAAAGCAAATAAGCCACAAACCAAACAAATTAAAAACCACAAACTCAAGTAAATGAAAAGGACACAAAACAAGCTAAAACCCACAGACCCACACAAACTACGAACCACAAACCAAACACACTAAAAACCACAAAACCCAAACAAACAAAAAACCCAAACTGATAACCACAAACCAAACAAACTGAAAAGAAAGAAACCCAAATGAACTGAAAACCACAAACCAAACAAACAAAACCCCAAATTAAAGAACACACAAAGCCAGGCTAAAGACCACAAACCAAACAAAAAACACGCAAACCCAAATAAACTAAAACCCACCAAACAAACAAAAAACCCAAACTAAAGAACACACAAAGCAAAAAAAAACCCACAAAACCAATCAAATTAAAGTCCACAAACCCAAAACTAAGTCCCCACAAACCCAAACAAACAAAAAACCCGAATTAAAGACCACAAACCCAAATGAGGACCATAAACCAACCAAACAAAAACGACACAAACCCAAATAAACTAAAGACCACCAACCAACCAAATTAAAACCCAAACTAAAGTGCACACAAACCCAAACAAACAAAAAACCCAAATAAAAGACCACAAACCCAAACAAACTAAAAACAAACCAAACAAAAAACCCAAACTAAAGAACACACAAACCCCAAACAAACAATAACCCCACAAAGCCAAGCAAACAAAAACCACGCAAAAGCAAACAAACAAAACCAAACATTCTGCTGTGGATATTGAGGCTGAGTTCCCGAATTCCCAATATTAATAAAGAGCTGAAGGCAGAATGAGCTGGGAGTGCTGATGGGAAGTTCCCATTTGGAACCCTGGAATGGTTTGGGTTGGTTTTGGGTCCAAAACTGGGAATTCCATCCCAACCCATCCCCACCCTCCCAGGGAATTATTCCATCCCAATTCCTGACCAGAACCTTCAGCTCGGACAAATTCATGAGTTTTCAACACTTTTATTGCTTTCAAATTCCTCCTGAGCTTCAGGACTGTCTGACATCCTGTGGTGTTTGGAAAGCGGGGGAACAATCCCTGAATATCCCGAATATTTATTGGATCTTCCCCATCCCTTCTCCTGAGCTGTGCTCAATTAAGAAAATCAAGTTTGTAGCCCCTTCACAGCTTGTGGTGGTAAAACCACGGATGAAACAGCATGGCAGGCCATAAAATCCTGGATTTGGGGATGTGCCAGCGCTGGAACTTTAATTTGCCTTTTTTTCTGCAGGGATTTTTCCCTGGATTCCATGGAAAAGCAGGAGGGCAGGGCAGGACTGTCAATACTATTGAGTGCCAGGGCTGTTCTACACAGGGCAGTGTCTGCAGGAGGAGATGGAGAATTCGATTTCAAGCATAGCCCTGCATTGATTGTGTCGCCAATTAAGTGGTTTCCACCTCGTGGAAAACATTTGGTTTGCCTTGAGCAGGTTTTTCATGGGGATTTTTTTTTTGTTTCCATGTCCCTGTTCACAACCTGCAGCTCCTGGTCCATGGGTTGGAAATGAGGGATTTGGCACAAATATTCCCTGGCAGTGACGTGTGTGGGGTTGGCGGATGGGAATCTGGAATCTAAATCCCTCACCTGGGCTTTTTATCCCAAATTAACCCCAAATTCCTGCTGGTGCTTGGGGTCTGTGCCAGCACTGGGAGCACTGATGTGAATAAAAACCTTGCTTTGGGTCAAAAAGACCCAAAAATTTCCTCCTGCAGCATTTAGCCAGCAGTTGCTGTTTTCTGGACAACTCCCAGAGCACAGAAAAGCCACCTGAGAGATCCAAAGCTGCCTTTTAAATCCTATTTAGCTGTTTATTTCCACTTTTGCTCCTGAACAAATAAAAAAAAAAGGACAGAACAGAGCTGGAATTGTTCTCCTGGTCACAAGCACATCCCAGGCAGTGCCACTCCAGCCTTGCCAGGGGAGGGAATGGCAAATTGGCATGGCAGGGGTGATGCAGTTTCATTTTTGCCAGCCTTGGCAGGAGCTGTGTGTGAGTGCTGCTCCGTCGTGCCCAATAAATTTGGGGATGTAAAATGCAGCCAGGTGTCTGCCCTGAGCAGGGGTGATGAGCTCGGGGCTGCAGCAAAAAAAAAAATAAAAAAATCTTGATGAGAGAGTGAAGGAATAAATGGAAATTTAGCTGTGCTGGGAATTTAGCTGGATTTCCCTGGGAATTTGGGAGTCTTGTTCATGAACCAACAATTTTAGGTGGGGAAAGGGACAGAAAGCAGGAATGGGGATGATCACTGAGCTGGGATCTGGATCCAGGAGCTTCCCATGAATTCCCAAAGTCAAATCCCAATTATGAATTCCCAAATATCCTCGGGGTGGGTGGAGGAGCTGCAGCTGAGTGAGGGGAAACACCTCAAAAACTCAATTTCCATGGATTTGCCTGCCTGTGCCTCTCCTGTGGGGTGGGCTGAGCCTGTGACCCTCATCTGGCGATTCCAAAGGGTCTTCCTGGTGGAGTCACCTCATCCAGGGTGGGAACACCTGGATTTTGGGGTGGATCCAGTGGATTTCCTGAGGTGCGGGATGGGCTGAGCTTGGTGCTGCATCACTGAGCACAACACATCAACAGGGAAATAAAAACTCAGGATTTGGGTTTCCAAAGCCCAGAATTCAGATTTCCAAAGCCCAGAGTTCAGATTTTTAGAGCACGCCATTCAGATTTTTAGGGCACACCATTCAGCTCGTGCTGTTGCTCCTGGAGTGCTCAGTGGGATTTTTGGAGCTGGAAAATCCTGGAATGCCTGCCCTGGGAATGGCAATGACCGGGATTTACGGGGGATTTCTGTCCTGGACAGTGAGGTTTGGTGCTGTGGATGTGCTGCTCCCATTATTCCTCTTGCTGTTCCCAGTGTTCCAGTGAGGGCAGAGGGAAGAAATCCACTGAAATCTGTGTGGATTTGGGATTTTCCTGCTTTTCTCCCTCAGTCTGGGGTTTGGTGGCTGTGGATGTGCTGCTCCCATTCCTTCTGCTGTTCCCATTGTTTCAATGAGGGCAGAGGGAAAAATCCCATTGAAATCCATTTGAATTTGGGATTTTCCTGATTTTCCCTCCAATCCAGCCCAGCAGAGCCAGGTCCCTGAGTTTTCCCATTGCTCCAATGAGAGCAGAGGGGAAAATCCCCCTGAAATCCATGTGAATTTGGGATTTTCCTGCTTTTCCCTTCCCATTCAGGGTTTGGTGGCTGTGGATGTGCTGCTCCTGCTGTCCCTGAGTGTTCCTATTGCTCCAATGAGGGCAGAGGGGAAATTCCCACTGAAATCCATTTGAATTTGAGATTTTTCTGCTTTTCCCCTCCCAGTTTGGGGTTTGGTGGCTGTGAATGTGCTGCTCCCATTATTCCTCCTGCTGTTCCCATTGCTCCAATGAGGGCAGAAGGAAAATTCCCACTGAAATCCATTTGAATTTGGGATTTTCCTGATTTCCCCCCCCCCCAATCCAGCCCAGCAGAGCCAGGTCCTGAGTTTTCCCATTGCTCCAGTGAAGGCAGAGGGAAAAATCCCACTGAAATCCATGTGAATGTGGGATTTTCCTGCTTTTCCCAATCCAGCCAGGCAGAGCCAGGTCCCTGAGTTTTCCCATTGCTCCAATGAAGGCAGAGGGAAAAATCCCACTGAAATCCATTTGAATTTGGGATTTTCCTGATTTCCCCCACAATCCAGCCCAGCAGAGCCAGGTCCCTGAGTGCTCCCATTGCTCCAACGAGAGCAGAGGGGAAAATCCCCCTGAAATCCATGTGAATTTGGGATTTTCCTGCTTTTCCCTTCCCAGTCGGGTTTGGTGGCTGTGGATGTGCTGCTCCTGCTGTCCCTGAGTGTTCCCATTGTTCCAATGAGGGCAGAAGGAAAATTCCCACTGAAATCTGTGTGGATTTGAGATTTTTCTGCTTTTCCCCTCCCAATCTGGGGTTTGGTGGCTGTGAATGTGCTGCTCCCATTATTCCTCCTGCTGTTCCCAGTGTTCCAATGAAGGCAGAGGGGAAAATCCCACTGAAATCCATTTGAATTTGGGATTTTCCTGATTTCCCCCCCCAATCCAGCCCAGCAGAGCCAGGTCCCTGAGTTTTCCCATTGCTCTAATGAAGGCAGAGGGAAAAATCCCCCTGAAATCCATTTGAATTTGGGATTTTCTTGCTTTTCCCTTCCCAGTCTGGGGTTTGGTGGCTGTGGATGTGCTGCTCCTGCTGTCCCTGAGTGTTCCCATTGTTCCAATGAGGGCAGAAGGAAAATTCCCACTGAAATCTGTGTGGATTTGAGATTTTTCTGCTTTTCCCTTCCCAATCTGGGGTTTGGTGGCTGTGAATGTGCTGCTCCCATTATTCCTCCTGCTGTTCCCAGTGTTCCAATGAAGGCAAAGGGAAAAATCCCACTGAAATCCATTTGAATTTGGGATTTTCCTGATTTTCCCCCCAATCCAGCCCAGCAGAGCCAGGTCCCTGAGTTTTCCCACTGCTCCAACGAGAGCAGAGGGAAAAATCCCCCTGAAATCCATGTGAATTTGGGATTTTCCTGCTTTTCTCCCCCAATCCAGAGCCACATCCCAGGGCTGGTTGATTTTCTCCCCAAACTCTCCAGGGAAGGAAGAGTCGAACCTTCCTGTTCTTTCTTCCTTTTTTGTTTTTTTTTTTAATTTTTTTTCCATTTTAGCCACACAAAAGATTTTTATTGCTTCAATGAGCTCCCAGCCAGTCTGCTTTAATATCCCACTAATTGATTTTAAGGCTTGGAAGCAGCAGAGCTAATTAGCATTTGCTGACTCAGCCCCAAGCCCCCCTCCCTCAGATATTGACCCACGTTTCGCTGCAGCCCTAAATGAAGTCGAGGGAATATTAAGTGTCTCCTATTGGCGTGTCATTTGCATATGCAAATGAGCCCAATCAGGAGGCTCTATTAAAGCATTTAAGCAAATTCAAGTGACACTTGCAGTGAAGGAGCTGCCACTCCTGGGTGAGGGAGGAGATGGAAAAACCAGTGCAGGAGCCTCTGAGGGAGCTCTGGAGCTTGAATTTTTCCCATTTTGGTGCTGAATTTGTCCAATTTTACTGCTTGAATTTGGCCCATTTTGGTGCCTTTATTTGACCCATTTTGCTGCTTTAATTTGGCCCATTTTGGTGCTGGATTTGGTCCATTTTGGTGCCTAATTTGTCCCATGATGGTACTTTGATTTTTCCCATTATGGTGCTTTAATTTTTCACATTTTGGTGCTGAATTTGTCCAGTTTTACTGCTTGAATTTGGCCCATTTTGGTGCTTGAATTTGACCCATTTTGGTGCCTTAATTTGGTCCATTTTGGTGCTCAATTTGACCCATTTTGGTGCTGAACTTGTCCAGTTTTACTGCTTGAATTTGGCTAATTTTGGTGCTTTATTTTTTCTCATTTTGGTGCTGAACTTGTCCAGTTTTACTGCTGGAATTAGGCCCATTATGGTGCTTTAATTTTTCCCATTTTGATGCTTAATTTGGTCCATTTTGGTGCTAAATATGTCCAGTTTTACTGCTTGAATTTGGTCCATTTTGGTGCTGAATTTGGCCTATTTTGGTGCTGAATTATTCTATTTGTATTAAACGCATCTATTCATAGATATAAATCCAAAATCCAGATGTTTCTCCTCTGCTGGATCAGACCTCCACATCCACATCTTTGTGATCCCAACAAATCCCATGAAATGCTGGGAGCATGAGCTCATTCAATTCCAGAGAGCTGCTGGTGCCAAAGCAAGGGAGAAAAAAACCCAAAAAATCACATTTTTTTCTGCCTGGGAATGGGCAGTGAGCAGTGCAGAATGGAGGGAGGGGAATTTGGCAGCTCTGATGTTATTCCACAAACAGGCAGCGTGGCACGGCTGGATATTTTCAGCTTTGCACAAAAGCTGAGGGGAAAGAAAGAGGCTGGGTAAAAAAAGCTTGGGGAAAATGGGCTCCAAATAACCCATTCAGAGCCCAAAACCGAGTCCAGAGCAGTTTTCCCTTTTTGTTTCTCCCTGATGGTTTTTAGGAAGAATTTGTCCTTAAATTACTTCTTTATTACTGTGGAGCATCTGGAATTGAACTGGAATTTTTTTATCTGACTTTCCTCTGGAGCTGGGAGTGTGGAAATTCCATCCCCTGGTTGGAGGAACAAATCCGAATTTCCCCAAATGAAATGTCGATTTGTGACGATGCTGAATTGTGAGATGAATTGATTGTTTTGCCCTGGCCTTGTGAGGGAAGCAAATTTGCAGGAATATCTCTTTTCTCACATTTTTTCCCCCTATTTTTACTTCATTCTGGTGGTTTTTCCCCATATCTGGGTATCCCATTTGTACAAATCCACATCCATTTATTCTGCATTTGGGAACATCTCCTGCTTCAGCCTCTTCCCAACCCTTCCAGGGTTTTTTGCTGCTGGAATTTTGGTTTTTTCCCAATGCTGTGTCATTGAATTCTGTGAATTTTTCCCCTCCTGCAGACTTTTCATCCCTTTAGTGCTGCTTTGTAGGGCTTGGCTGGAGCTCAGGGATATCTGGGATGGGCGTTGGAGCCACCCTGGATTTACCAGGACCTGGAGCTTGGCGTGGAATTCTCCTTCCAGATCAAAAATTGCGCGAAACCCTGCTCAGTGTGAGGGAAACAAAGAGGATTTGAAGCCCAGGAGTCTCCGAAAAATCTTAATGGAACTGACAGAGAGGTGATTCCAGAATTATCCAGGGAAATGGGAGCAGTTTGTTCCTCAGGCCGTGTCAGAAATTGTTGGATTTGTGTTTTTTCAGAGCGTCCTGGACAGAGACCCAGGTCCCAGACTTTGCTGGAATTAATATTCCAGACATTTTCTTATATGTTTATAAATATTTATCGATTTAATGCTCTAAACTAAACCAGAGGAATCTCTTTTTTTTTCCATTTAAAATACATTGGAATAATGAATATTGTTTTTAACCCACTCCTCAGTGCCAACTCTCATCCTATAAAATTAAACCAGGAGCACGGAATGGGAGGAAAAAGATTATTTATTCTCTACTTTTTACTTATTTATTATAAAATGTATTTATTCCCTATTTATTTATCCCCTAATAATCCCATTAATTGTGTTCTGATGGGAATTCCCAACCAAGTCTTGGTGTTTTTATCCCAAACCATTTCAATAACGGGATTTTGTGTCCTCAGGAGCTGGAGGCTGCTAAGGAAAGAATTCAGCAGGAAAAAAAAAACCTTCCTGGAAGTCAAATTCCTGTTCTACGTTTGTAATTGTGCATGGGCAGACCCAGAGCAGCTGGAATTTGGATATTTTACAGAAAAATCCATGTTCTGCTGCAAGGGCAATGGAGCAGAGCACAACAAAGCCCTGGAGCAATTTGTGTGAGCAGCAATTGGAGCCCTGAAATTCCCCCTGGAAATTCCAGGGGCAGCCTTGGAAGCAGTGGCTGGGAGCAGAGCAGGGATATTCTGAGTTTTGTTTTTTGTGGAGAAATCAGCTGGGAAGGGAAAGTTTTGGGATCTCAAAGAAGGGTCAGGTTGTGTTGGGCCTGTCCAGGTTGTGCAGCCCCTGAAACTCTGATTTTGATGGAGTTCTGGGCTCTGCAGAAGAAGATTCAGGAGGGTTTTTATTTGGGTTTTTTTTGGGGTTCAGTCCAGCCCTTTCTCTTCCCCCTTGCTCTGAGTCCTTTAAAGCAGATCTGAGTCCTGTTTCCATGACAATGTTTGTATGGTAGATGCTTTGCAGTATGGATATATAGATTTTTTTTTTTCATTTGTAACAACTCCCCTGCATCAGTTCTTGGTGTATTTAAGGTCTCCTTGAGATGTTTGGAACATTTATTCCAAATTATATATACATATATATATATATATACACACACATAAATATATAATATATGATATATGATATATGATATATGGTATATGGTATATGATATATGGTATATGATATATGATATATGATATATGATATATTATATATTATATATTATATATTATATATTATATATTATATATTATATATTATATATTATATACTATATACTATATACTATATATTATATACTATATCCTGCCTTGCAATCTGGAACAGCAAAGCTGCTGAAATCAGGAGAAATTCCTGTCCCTGAACAGATTCAGGCACTGGGGAGATCCCAAGTGCAGCTGAAGGAGCTGAGCCCTCCCCAGCCCCTGCTCGTGCTGAGCCCTGGGCGTGTTTTTATGACATAATTGGATCACTTGAGCTGTGTTTGCAGTGAAGGGGATAAAATTACCATCTGGAGGTTTGGGCTTTTTTATTTTTCATCAGTTCTGACCACAAATTAATAATGAGTCTGCAGAGCTGGAGGCAGCTGGTGACCAGAATTGCTGTGGCTGCTCTCTGGGCTGTTTGTGGCACCATCCTGGGGATGGTTTTGGTTCCTGGGTGTTGATGGGAGGTGGCTGCACTGCCAGCTCAGCCTCCTTTGGCTTTTGGTGTCATATTTTGATGTCAGGGATGTGATATTTCATTTTTTTCCCCTCTTCCTGAGTGCACTTCGCACAGTTTCTGTGCTCTCACTCCTGCTCTGGGAGGTTGATGTCCTGGGAAGTGTTTTTTACAAAATGTTGAGCATTTGGTGGTTTTGGGTAGCCAAAGAAGGAACAGAGAAAGATAAATTGTTAGAGGGGTGAAACAAGAAGGGAAAAATTCCCAAGGCAGTTGGGAAATGAAAACGAACAAGTTTATCCCTGTTTATTCGTGGGTGTGAGGCAGCTCTGGTGGAGTCTGAGAGGAGCTGAAGGAAGTGGGAGCTGTGAATTTTGGGGACTTCTGCGCCCAGCCCTGAGCATTATTCATGGTTTAACCTCAGGGGAGCTGAGCTGGCTCCGTCTCCTCACCTGGGGAGAAGGGAGAGCAGGAATGTGCTGGGAAATCCCCACTGCCCTTCCAGAAGCTGCTGGGCCTTCAGTTGGGGAAGGATTTGGGGACTCTTGAGTGCATCCAGAGGGGCTGGGAGCACAAACCCTGTGAAGAACCACTGAGGGAGCTGGGGGTGCTCAGCCTGGAGAAAAAGGAGGATCAGGGGTGCCCTCATCACTCTCTGCAGCTCCTGAAAGGTGATTGTGCTTCTGGACCCTCAGTTTGGGAGGATTTGGGGATTCTTGAGCCCATCCAGAGGGGCTGGGAGCACAAAGCCTGTGAGGGAGGAACCATTGAGGGAGCTTGGGGTGCTCGGCCTGGACAGAAGGACACTCAGGGGTCACCTCGTCACCCTCCACAGCTCCTGAAAGGTGCTTGTGCTTCTGGACCCTCAGTTTGGGAGGATTTGGGGACTCTTGAGCCCATCCAGAGGGGCTGGGAGCACAAACCCTGTGAGGGAGGAACCCCTGAGGGAGCTTGAAGGTGCTTGTCCTGCACAGAAGGACACTCAGGGGTCGCCTCGTCACCCTCCACAGCCCCTGAAAGGTGGTTGTGCTCCTGGCCCCTCAGTTTGGGAGGATTTTGGGACTCTTGAGCTTATCCAGAAGGGCTGGGAGCACAAACCCTGTGAAGAACCACTGAGAGAGCTGGAGATGCTCAGCCTGGAGAAAAAGGAGGCTCATGGGTGACCTCATCACTCTCTGCAGCTCCTGAAAGGTGGCTGTGCTTCTGGGCCCTCAGTTTGGGGAGGATTTTGGGACTCTTGAGCCCATCCAGAGGGGCTGGGAGCACAAAGCCTGTGAGGGAGGAACCACCGAGGGAGCTTGGGGTGCTTGTCCTGCACAGGACCCTCAGGGGTGGCCTCATCACCCTCCACAGACACTGAAAGGTGATTGTGCTTCTGGACCCTCAGTTTGGGAAGGATTTGGGGACTCTTGAGCCCATCCAGAGGGGCTGGGAGCACAAAGCCTGTGAGGGAGAAACCACTGAGGGAGCTGAAGGTGCTTGTCCTGGACAGACGGACACTCAGGGGTCACCTCATCACCCTCCACAGCTCCTGAAAGGTGGCTGTGCTTCTGGACCCTCAGTTTGGGAGCATTTTGGGACTCTTGAGTGCATCCAGAGGGGCTGGGAGCACAAACCCTGTGAGGAACCACTGAGGGAGCTGGGGGTGCTCAGCCTGGAGAAAAGGAGACTCAGGGGTGGCCTCATCACCCTCCACAGCCCCTGAAAGGTGGCTGTGCTTCTGGACCCTCTGTTTGGGAGGATTTGGGGACTCTTGAGCCCATCCAGAGGGGCTGGGAGCACAAAGCCTGTGAGGGAGGAACCACTGAGGGAGCTTGGGGTGCTTGTCCTGCACAGAACACTCAGGGGTCACCTCGTCACCCTCCACAGCTCCTGAAAGGTGCTTGTGCTTCTGAACCCTCAGTTTGGGAGGATTTTGGGACTCTTGAGCTTATCCAGAAGGGCTGGAAGCGCAAACCCTGTGAGGAACCCCTGAGGGAGCTGGGGGTGCTCAGCCTGGAGAAAAGGAGACTCAGGGATGCCCCAATCACCCTCCACAGCTCCTGAAAGGTGCCTGTGCTCAGCTGGGGCTGGGCTCTTTCTCCAGGAACTGACACAACCAGAGCACACAGCGTCCAGCTGGGCCAAGGGAAATACAGGCTGGATATCAGGAGGAAGTTTTTTGCAGAAAGAGTGATAAAGTTCTGGAATGTTCTGCCCGGGGAGGTGGTGGAGTCCCCATCCCTGGGGGTGTTTAACAAAGCCTGGACGTGGCCCTGGGTGCCAGGGTTGAGTTGAGGTGTTGGGGCTGGGTTGGACTCGATGATCCTGAAGGTCTCTTCCAACCCAGTGATTCTGTGAATTCTGGAAATTCTAGGAATTTGTGTTCCCTGGGCATTCCTGGGGTGTTTTTGTTCTCTGGGCATTCCTGGAGTGTTTGGTCTCTCCAGGGAGGTGCTGGAGTCCCCATCCCTGGGTGTGTTTAACAAAGCCTGGATGTGGCACTGGGTGCCAGGGTTGAGTTGGAGGGTTGGGGCTGGGGTGGATTCAATGATCTTGAAGGTCTCTTCCAACCCAGTGATTCTGGGAATTCTCTGAATTTTTGTTCCCTTGGCATTCCTGGGGTGTTCCCTGGACATTCCCAAGGGATTCCTGGGGTGTTTTTGTTCTCTGGGCATTCCTGGGGTGTTTGTTCTGCCCTGGGAGGTGGTGGAGTCCCCATCCCTGGGTGTGTTTAACAAAGCCTGGATGTGGCACTGGGTGCCAGGGTTGAGTTGAGGTGTTGGGGCATGGACTCGATGATCTTTGAGGTCTCTTCCAACCCAGTGATTCTGTGATTCTGTGGAAGCTGGGAGTGAGGGAGAGCTGAGCTGTGTGTGACGCTGTGGGGACACCCAGGTGACACCTGGAGCATGGCTGTGTCCCCAGCCCTGCCCATTGCAGAGGGGGCTGTGAGCCCAGCAATGCAGTGATGTGGTGCAATATTTATCTATTTCACATTTTATTTATTTATTTATTTATTTAGCAGATGGAGCTGGCTGCAGCCCCCGCTCCTGGGTGAGGAGCCAACAGCCAGAGGAGATCAATGAGCAGCTGAACAATGTGGCCTCTAAAGTTGGAAGTGGCTTTTTTCCCCCCAGAACAAAGAACGTTCCATGGCCAGGGCTGGCTGCAGGGAGGAGCTGAGCAGGCCAACACTGGCACCCAGTGTCTGTGTGGGATCAGTTCACACTGAGCAGGGGAGCTCAGGCTGGTCCCACACTGAGCTTTGAGCATGGAGGGAGAGCTCTGATCTGCCCTGGTGTGACCGTGTTCACAAGGATGAGGGAAGAGATGAGGATCTGACTCCATGTTTCAGAAGGCTTGATTTATTATTTTATTATATATATTATATTAAAACTATACTAAAAGAACAGAAGAAAGGATTTCATCAGAAGGCTGGCTAAGCTAAGAATAGAATAATAAAGAATGATAACAAAGGAGGCTCTGTCTCGGACTCTCTGTCCGAGCCAGCTGGGGTGTGATTGGCCATTAATTAGAAACATCCAAAATGTGACCAATCATGGATCCACCTGTTGCATTCCACAGCAGCAGATAATTATTGTTTACATTTTGTTCCTGAGGCCTCTCAGCTTCTCAGGAGGAAAAATATCAAAGAAAGGATTTTCTATAAAAGATGTCTGTGACACCCTGGCAGCTCAGCTCCTCTCTGCTCCCCTCTGGGGCCTGGAGAGGCTGCCTGGAACAGGGGCTGGACAGAGTTAAAGGAATAATTTAAATTACATATTTATTTATTTATTTATTAAAAGGTCTTTACAGGATACACCTTGGGCACCACAAGGACATTTCCCCTTCTCTCCCAAGAGCCTGAGACTACACCCAAGACAGACCCCGAGCTTTATAACTTATAAAACCTTTATAAGTTTGATTTATAAATTGGGGTTAACTGTCCAATTCCAGCTGCAGGTGATGCAGCCCCACCCTCCCAGTTTGCTCCCCTCCATTCCCTGCTCTTTGCACCTTTTGGGGCTGAAGCTGCAGCGGCGTCCTTGGTTCTGGGGCTGGACCGGGATTGTTCTGTGGGACTGAGCTGTGAGGAGAACTTGCTAAAACACTTTAGATGAAGTTCAGAATTAGGATTTATATTATTAGGGTATATACAATGCAGGGTAGAATCTGAAAAATATGAAAGTTAAAATTTGAGGCATCGGTTTGGTGCCTGCTCTGCTCTCCTGGTGCTGCTGCTGCTGGGGGTGCTGCACTTTTCCCACTCAGAGCAGGGAGAAGGTGTCTTTGTTTTACAGACTGACGGTAGAAAAGTTCAGATACAGAGAGGTGAAAGAAGCAGTGGGAATAACCATAAATTCCATAGGAATTCCACAGATTGTTACTCACTCAAACTGTGCCGAATCTCTGGATTTGGAGGGGAAAGAAAGAGACACAAGGAAGAGAAAAAGGGTTGTACATTGGAAGGGGGTCTGTTGTTAGGTGATTGGAAAATCTGAACCTCTCAAATACCTCAGCCAGGAAAGAGAGAGGGAAATACAACTGGGAAATTGGGATAAAAAGAAAAGTTCAGATATAGAGAGGTGAAAGAAGCAGTGGGAATAACCATAAGTTCCATAGGAACTCCACAGATTGTTACTCGCTCAAACTGTGCCGAATCTCTGGATTTGGAGGGGAAAAAAAGAGACACAAGGAAGAGAAAAAGGATTGTACATTGGAAGGGGGTCTGTGTTAGGATTTGGGAAGTCTGAACCTCTCAAATACCTCATCCAGTGAGGAAAGAGAG
Source organism: Calcarius lapponicus (assembly GCA_039654755.1). Lineage (NCBI taxonomy): Eukaryota > Metazoa > Chordata > Aves > Passeriformes > Fringillidae > Calcarius > Calcarius lapponicus. The sequence goes on from JBBFKN010000011.1 coordinate 18,568,214, forward strand.
AGGGAAATGCAACTGGGAAATTTGGATAAAAAGAAAAGTTCAGATATAGAGAGGTGAAAGAAGCAATGGGAATGACCATAAATTCCATAGGAATTCCACTGATTGACACAGATTGTTACTCGCTCAAACTGTGCCAAATCTCTGGATTTGGAGGGGAAAAAGAGAAACGCAAGGAAGAGAAAAAGGATTGTACATTGGAAAGGGGGTCTGTGTTAGGATTTGGGAAGTCTGAACCTCTCAAATACCTCAGCCAGGAAAGAGAGAGGGAAATGCAACTGGGAAATTGGGATAAAAAGAAAAGTTCAGATACAGAGAGGTGAAAGAAGCAGTGGGAATGACCATAAGTTCCATAGGAATTCCACAGATTGTTACTCACTCAAACTGTACTGAATCTCTGGATTTGGAGGGGAAAAAAAGAGACACAAGGAAAAGAGAAAGAGTTGTACATTGGAAGGGGGTCTGTTGTTAGGTGACTTGGGAAGTCTGAACCTCTCAAATACCTCAGCCAGGAAAGAGAGAGGGAAGTGCAGCTGGGAAATTGGGATAAAAAGGAGGCTGTGTCTTCTAAAAATGTGAGAGGCCCCATGGAAAATCCCCATGGTCTCTCCGTGGGAAATTGGGATAAAAATGAAGCTGCATCCTCTAAAAATTAGAGAGATCCCAGGGAAATCCCCCATGGTCTCTCCCTGTATTGGAATAAAGTTCCAGGACTCCTCTGTCTCCTTTTTGGACACAAACCTCTGGTTTGTGGATGAATTTTCCTGGCACCATGGAATGGTTAACCCTGGGCTCAGGGAGGGAGGGAGGCAATGCAGACCCAACCTCTCCTCCCTGGGGAAAGGTTTTGGAGTCGCTCTGCAGCTGTTAAATGCCAGCTCAGTGGAGCCTTTAAACACACACTTAAAGCATTGCTGCTCAGCAAAACACTTCAGCAGCTCCTTTAAATGAAGCTGTGCTCGAGTGTTGTGGCTCTGGGAGGCTGGAGCTGTTCAGGGGGATGAAACATCCCTGGGAGATAAAACCAGCCCTGGGAGAGAAAAGAAACAATGGGAAGGATCCCACTGATTGTTGAATGGAAAAAGAGATTTGATTTTACAGATAAACTTTAGGTTGGCTGAGAAATGAAATTAGACATTGAGAGATGAAAGAAACAATGGGGAAGGAAAACCCCTAAATTCTGTAAGAATTAAAAATGAAAAGGGAGGGTTGTACATTAGAGGGGAATCTTTGGGATCAGGTGTTCTGGGAAGTCTGAACCTCTCAAGTACCTCAGCAATGGGCAAAGAGAGAAGGGAAATGCAGCTGGGAAATTGGGATAAAAAGGAGGCTGCATCCTCGAAAAACTGGAGAAATCCCAGTGGAATGCCCCATGGTCTCTGCCTTGATTGGAATAAAGTTCCAGGACTCCTCTGTCTCCTTTTTGGCCACAAACCTCTGGTGTTTGTGGATGAATTTTGCTTTTACAAATAAACTTTAGGTTTGCTGATAAATGAAATTAGACATTGAAAGATGAAAGAAACAATGGGGAAGAAAAACCCTTAAATTCCGTAAGAATTAAAAATTAAAAGGTGAGGGTTGTACATTAGAGGGGAATCTTTGGTTCTGGGAAGTCTGAACCTCTCAAGTACCTCAGAAATGGGGAAAGAGAAGGAAAATGCAGCTGGGAAATTGGGATAAAAAGGAGGCTGCGTCCTCCAAAAACTGGAGAAATCCCAGGGGAATGCCCCATGGCCTCTCCCTTGATTGGAATAAACTTCCAGGACTGCTCTGTCTCCTTTTTGGACACACACCTCTGGTGTTTGTGGATTGATTTTCCTGACAATCTGAAGATCTGAAGGAGGGCTGAAGCAAGCCCCAGCTGCTGAGGCTGCTCCCCACATCCCACCCTGAATTTCCCCCAACCCCTCTGCTCCCCTGCTCACATCTGCTGCTGAGGATGAGGATTTAAGCTGATTCTGACAAGGATTTAATCTGATTCTGATGAGGATTTAATCTAATTCTGATATTCTGATGAGGATTTAATCAAAGCCAAGCTCCTCCTCTGCCAGCCTCTGGGATATCCCTTGGAAGTTGCACTGAACTTGCTCAGAAGTTGCTGAGGCGCGTTCCAGAAAGGGAAATTGAAAACTTGAGTTTCCAAAAAGGAAAAAAATAAAATAAAATAAAATAAAATCCACCCAAAAAGGGCCGGAACTACTCCCACAAATAAGATGGATGATGAACCATTATCCAAAAGTGACTTTCTGGCTGGTTTTTAGTGAACAGAGAAATATTGGAGAGGGTGGGGTGGGGGGGAAAGTAGTTTCCATTTAGTTTTATCTCTGGCTGTACTGGAAACAAATCATGGCACGAAAAGAAAAAGGGATAAAATGAAATGGAAACGATCCCATTTATTTCCTTTGCTGTAGCACACTCTGGACAGTTCTTGTGAAGATTAAAACTCTTCTGAACTCGAGCAGATTGTGCTAAAACACTGCTGAAATATCTCAGACAGTCCTGGAGTATCCCTGGAGCCCTTGGCGCAAAAATTATGGATGGAGAATGGGAGGAAATGGCTCTGGGTGGATCCCTCATCCTTGGGTGTCCACTTAATTTTTGAATTCTGATGGAAATCTTAGATATTCTCTTAGAAATCTGGATCTTAAAATCTTAGAAATCTGGATATTCTCTTTAAAAAAATCTGCTTTTCCCTTGAATTTCTTGGATCCAGTGCAGGCTGGCTCATTAAGAGAATATCTCCCTGCCTGGGCTCTCCTGTTGATTCCTTAAAAAGGGGAAAGAAAAGGGAAAAGAACCATTTCTTTCCCCTTTTAAATGGTTCTTTTCCCTTTTCTTTCCCCTTTTTAAATTTTTCCCTTTCCCCCCCTTTCCTTTCCCCTTTTAAATGGGTTTTCCCCCTTTCCTTTCCCCTTTTCAATGTTTTTTTCCTCACTTTTCCTTTTCTTTCCCTTTTTAATGTTTTTTTCCCTTTTCTTTACCTTTTTAATGGTTTCTTTCCCTTTTTTTCCCCTTTCATTTCCTTTTTAATATTTTCCCCCCTTTTTAATGGGGGTTTTTTTTCCCCTTTTCTTTCCCTTTTCCCCTCTTCTTTCCCTGCTGACAACGAGAGCTTTGGGAGAGGCTGATGTAATTAGGCTGAACGCGTTGTGATGGTGGGACTGTGGCCAAGGATGCGTTGAGTCACATCTAATGACTTAAAAACTCCTAATTAATTTCGAATGAACTGGAACAGGGAGGCTCAGCTTGACGAGCGCCAGGTTGTGAAAGCTCCTGATGTCGAGAACTCCCGCGCTGGAGCCATCCTGGGATGAGGAAAAGTTGGGAGCAGCCTGGTTGGAAAGAGTGGAAAGAAATGGGATGTGAGGGCTGGGGGCGGATGGGAGGAAGGTTCTGGTGTGGATCAGCAGATCTGGGAGCTCTGTGGCAGAAGAGCAGGAAGAAAGGGAGGGAAAAATGAGAAACAGGGAGAAATGGATGAGAAACAGGGAGAAATGGAGGTGAAAAATGAGAAGCAGGGAGAAATGGAGGTGTAAAAAGTGAGAAACGGAGAAATGGAGGTAAAAATAAGCAGGGAGAAAGGGAGGTAAAAAAGGAGAATCAGGGAGAAATGGAGGTAAAAAATGAGAAACAAGGAGAAATGGAGGTGTAAAACATGAGAAAAAGGGAGAAATGGAGGTGAAACATGAGAAGCAGGGAGAAATGGATGAGAAACAGGGAGAAAGGGAGGTAAAAAATGAGAATCAGGGAGAAAGGGTGGGTAAAACATGAGAAGCAGGGAGAAATGGGGATAAAAAATGAGAATCAGGGAGAAACAGAGGTAAAAAACGAGAATCAGGGAGAAATGGAGGAGAAACAGGGAGAAAGGGAGGTAAAAAGGAGAAGCAGGGAGAAATGGGGGTAAAACATGAGAAGCAGGGAGAAAAGGAGGTAAAAAGTGAGAATCAGAGAGAAATGGAGGAGAAACAGGGAGAAAGGGAGGTAAAACATGAGAAACAGGGAAAAAAGGAGGTAAAAAACGAGAATCGGGGAGAAATGGATGAGAAACGGGGAGAAAGGGAGGTGAAAAGGAGAAGCAGGGAGAAACGGGGATAAAAAATTAGAAGCAGGGAGAAAAAAGGCCTCAATGGATGCACCTTGGGCAGCACAAGAGCCCAGCCAGGGCTGCACCCAAGATGAACCAAAGTGGTCACAAAATGCACAACTGGTCACGGGGTCTCTCACTTTGATAAGTTATGCTCCATTTGTATGTTTAATTGTCCAACTCCAGCTTTAGCTTATGCAGTCCCATCCTGCTTGTTTTCCTCTCCTCAGCCCACGTTGTTTCGGCTCTTGGGCCTCAGATTTGGATCGTTTTTCCTTGGTCCCCAGCTGGAGCAGGAATTGTTTTGTCTCTCTGCTCTGTGCACAGAGCTCACCCTCCCTTAATATGAGCCCCAGACCCATCCCCTTAAGCAGCACAGAGCCTGAAAAATACAAAATTTAAAACCTGAGGCATCAGTTTCTTGCTGAGGAGGTGCCCAGGCCGTTGTCACCTCGTGTGTGGCTCTGCTCTGGTTCTGCTGGCTCTGGGCTGGCCTTGAGGCCCCCAGAGTGGCTCCTCTGCTGGGTCACCTTGCAGGGAGGTGTCCAGAGCCCAGCCAGCCCTGGGACAGTGACATTGGAGGTGCACCAGGATAATCCCATTGCCTTTCCTCTGTCGTAAAATCAGATCAGCCTTTGGCAGCTGTTCAGGTGCAGACAAATGAAATAAACCGCTCAGAATGCATCTGGGAAGGAACAGAAAATCGGTACCAGGACCTTCCCTTCATCTCCACAAATGGCCCAGCTCTGGATGTAACCCCAACCCCTCTGGAGTCATTTCCCTCTCTCCATCAGCAGGAATTTGAAGATCTCCTGCACTTGGGTGATATAAAAACCCCAATCCAGGCTCCCTGCAGTGACCCAGGGCAGTGGGGGGTTAATGCTGCTCCCCACAAAGCTGCTGTGCCTCCCCTCCTGGAGCAAGAGCTGAAATGTGCAGGCAGCTCAGTGAAGCAGAATTTTAATCTGAGATCTGTTTTTCAAGTCTGATTTTAAGATCCCATGCAGGTCAGGGTTGTCTGATTCTTCACAGTTCATTAAGTAGAGAGCAGCTCGTGGTAGAGATTGACTTTTAAAAATGATGGATTTTTATTTATAGAGGAGTTCTACTCATTAATTTTAAGGGATGGAAGCATAAAAGGAATGGGTTCATTAAAAAAAAAAAAGTGACATTGGTAATTTAATTAAATTGGGGGTTTGAGGATCATTACAAAAAATGAAATGTTAGTTCTGGGCTGCTTTTCCACCTGCTTGGATTTGATAGCAGCCCCTGCTCCCAGAACCTGCCTGGGCAGGAAAATTCCCTGGTGGAACTTCCCAGCTCCAGGGGCTTTGGGGAAGGATGTAAATAATGGCTTTGGGGGCAAGAAATGGTGTCAGGAGCTGGGATCTGCCCCTGCTGCTGTGCAGGGAGGGATGGGGGTGCTGGAGCCCCAAAAACTGGGCTTGGGGACACTCAGGTGTGACCAGAGATCAGAGAAACACCTGAGAAACCCCAAAACTGGGCTTGGGGACACTCAGGTGTGACCAGAGATCAGAGAAACACCTGAGAAACCCCAAAACTGGCCTTGGGGACACTCAGGTGTGACCAGAGATCAGAGAAACACCTGAGAAACCCCAAAACTGGCCTTGGGGACACTCAGGTGTGACCTGTGACAATTCCCACTCCCTAACCCAACCCTGCTTCCCTCAATTGGGTTATTCTGTTTTCAATGATGATTATTCAGTTTTTCCTAAGGACTTACCTCAGCCTTGTGAAAATTCCCAGTCCCTAACCCAACCCCACTTCCCTCAAATGAATTATTCTGTTTCCAGTGACAGTTATTCCATTTTTCCTGAGGATTTACCCAGCCCTGTGAAAATTCCCTGTCCCTAACCCAACCCTGCTTTTCTCAAATGGATTATTCTGTTTTCAATTATGATTATTGTGTTTTTCCTAAAGATTTAGCTCAACCCTGCGAAAATTCCCAGTCCCTAACCCAACCCTGCTTCCCTCAAATGAATGATTCTGTTTCCAATGACAATTATTCCATTTTTCCTGAGGATTTACCCAGCCCTGTGAAAATTCCTTGTCCCTAACCCAACCCTACTTCCCTCAAATGGGTTATTCTCGATTATTCCATTTTTCCTGACGATTTACTCAACCCTGTGAAAATTCCCAGTCCCTAACCCAACCCTGCTTTTCTCAAATTGATCATTCTGTTTTTAATGACAATTATTCCATTTTTCCTGAGGATTTACCTCAGCCATGTGAAAATTCCCTGTCCCTAACCCAACCCAGCTTCCCTCTGATGGATTATTCTCGATTATTCCATTTCTCCTGACGATCTACCTCATCCCCCTGTCCCTAACCCAACCCTGCTTTTCTCAAATGGATTATTCTGTTTTCAGTTACAATTATTCTGTTTTTCCTGAGGATTTACCCAGCCCTGTGACCGTTCCCTGTCCCTTCCCTTGCAGCCCTGCCCAGCCACACGTGCGGGAACCCGGGGCGGCTGCGGAACGGGGTCCAGCAAGGAACCACCTTCAGCATCGGGGACAGGGTCAGGTACAGCTGCAACCCCGGCTTCTTCCTGGAGGGCCACGCCCTGCTCACCTGCCAGGCCAGCTCGGGACAAGGAGCCTCCTGGGATTTCCCTCTCCCCGTCTGCAGAGGTAAGGAGATCCCCCTGGAAATGGGGGTTGAGATGGTTGGGGGTTGGTTTGGAAGGGTTAAAAGCCAACACTTAAAAACCAATCCTTAAAATCAAGCCTTAAAAACCAACCCTTAAAAAGCATCTCTTAAAAAGAAATCCTTAAAAACCAACCCTTTGAAATCAACCCTTAAAAATCAACCCTGGAAATCAACCCTTAAAAACTAACCCTTAAAAAGCAACTCTCAAAAAGAAACCCTTCAAAACCAACCTTAAAAAACCAACCCTTAAAAAGAAACCCTTAAAAATCAACCCTTAAAAACCAACCCTTAGAAATCAGCCCTTAAAAATCAGCCCATACAAAACCAGTCCTCAAAATCCAACCCTTAAAATCCAACCCTTAAAATCCAACCCTTAAAATCAACCCTTAAAAACTAACCCTTCAAAATCAACCCATACAAAACCAATCCTCAAAACCCAACCCATAAAAACTAACCCTTAAAAACCAACCCTTAAAAACTAACCCTTCAAAACCAACCCATACAAAACGAATCCTCAAAAACCAACCTTTCAAAACCAGCCCTTAAAAACCAAATGTGGTGGTTTTAGTTGAAACCAGAAGAAATGTTAGAAATCACCATAACCCAGCCCCTACCAACAACTGATAAACAAACCTGAAAAAAACCCAAAAAAGAGCTCAGCCCCACAGCAATGCCTCCCAACCCAGCCTAACCAAAACAAAATCCAGATTATATTACCTCTTAACCAACCAGAAGAAAAAAAAGAAGCTCCCAAGTATCTTTCATCTGTAACACGTGTTTTCTCACAAAAGCAGATAAAACTTTCTAGCAACTAAAAGCTTTGCATCACTTCCATAAATACTTCCCATACAAAACCAAGAACACCAACCCTTAAAAAGCAGCCCTTAAAAATCAACTCTTAAAAATCAACCTTTAAAAATTAACCCTTAAAAACCAGCCCTAAATGGGAAAGTAGACCTGGTGTGGTTGATGGGTTTTGGGTTGTGGTCGATGGGTTGTTCATGGGTTTCTCGAGGCTGCTGGGCTTTGGGGGAATAATGGGAAGGTTGTGAAGGGTTTGGGGTGTTGGGAATGGGGCACAGCTGCTTTAGCTGCAGTTTCTTGGTCCCTGGACAGTTAAATTAAATTAAATTTAAAAAATAAAACGAAGTGGGGAAAACTCCAGTTTTACAGGTGACAGGACAAGGGGGAGATGGCTTTAAACTGAAAGAGAATGGGTTTAGATTAAATATTAGGAGGAAATTCCTCCCTCTGAGGGGCTGGGATTGATTTCTTGGAAAAGCTGTGGCTGCCCCATCCCTGAAAATGTCCAAGGCCAGGTTGGAGCAACCTGGGATTGTGGAAAGTGTCCCTGCCTATGGAATGGGGTGAAAGGAGATGATCCTGAAGCTCCAAACCAAGCATGATCCCATGATTATCCAGAAAATCAAGCACCTCCCCAAGCCTGCAGGTTTTCCAGCTCAGACACTGGAAATGGGGCTGGATTTTCTGCTTCCCAGTGCCAGATTCCCTGTCCTGTGGCACATCCCAGGGTGGCTGTGGTGCCCTGCTTGTGACAATTGGTCACAAGGTCTCTCACTTTGATAAGTTCTGCTCCATTTGCATATTGGAGTTAATTGTCCAATTCCAGGATCTCTGCAGGGCTGGGATGTGCCCTGCCTTGGGGGGAGGTAAAACAATTTATACTGAACAATTTATAGTGAATTTATATTAACAATTTCTACTGAAACCAATTCCCAACTCTTCCTGCCAGTTTAAGGGCAGGGAAACTTCAAAAATTCCTTTATCAGCCCAGGGAGTGCCTTGCTAATTGTGCTCCCAGCGGGGCTGGGGAATGTGTAAATACACAAATATCTGTGTTCTTCCAGCAGAAACATTTGCTGCTGCTCCTGAAGTCTCTTCCCCTCATTCCTTGTGTACTTGAGCAGAGCATCTCCTATTGATCGCTTTTATTGACTCTGCCCAAGCAATCAATCAGCCCCTGGGCCGTGGAGCTGGGCCTTCAAGTGAGCAAATATTGGCTGCTTGGGATGTTTTTAATGCTCCCTTGGATGGGTTACAGGTGCAGAGGTGTGTTGTGCCTCTCAGTGGGGTTTTTTGGGGGCATTTCCCTGCTGGTTTGGGGTCAGAAGCCTTTAGGGAGGGCTCAGAGTGATTTGAGAGAGGGCTGCTTATCCCTGGTGGTTTTATGATCAGTTATGATGCTTTTCTCCAAATTAGGATGGTTCTTGTCACTTTTATAACACTTTTTTTTAAATTTTATTTTATTTTTGGAGTTTTTCACTGGGGGTGAAAATACTCCTAGAATCAAAGGATCAAGGATCATTTATTCCAGCTCCTGGCCCCAAAATCCCACACTGTCCAAACTCTCCTGGAGCTCTGGCAGCCTTGGGAATGTTCCCATTCCCTGGGCAGCCTGGGCAGTGCCCAGCACCCTCTGGGTGCCCTAAATCCATCCTAATATTCCATCAGGAGGAGCTGCAGCCCCTCTGAGCTCTGCCCTCACTCTCCTCCTCTCCAAGTGCCCTCCTGCCCCTTCACCATTCCTGGCCCTCCTCTGGACCCTCTAAAAGGTGAAATTCCCTGAAATTCCACCTTGAGAACGGGCAGAAGCAACACCTTGGTAGGAGAAAAGGGAATTCCCTGCCTGGAGGGAGCAGTTCCCTCTGCCCAGACAGCATTTCCCAGAGTCTGCTCCTTGCCCAGCTTCGTTCAGCGTTTGTGGAGGAAACCCCAGGGAGGGAGGGATTAATCCTGACCCCAGCTGGTGCTGGAGCTGAGGGTTGGCATCATTTCCATTGCTGAGATGCCCTCTCCAGCTGGAGGAAAAGCCCAGCTTTGCATTTCCATCCTGAAGTGCCAAACTCGTGTTTGATTTCAAGGCTGCCCTTCCAGTCTGGAGCCCAGCACTGGGGCTGGTGGCACCTGAGCTGCTCCAGGGAGGAGGAGGATCCAGGGAATGGCTCCAAGGGCAGCACAAAATCTGCTTTTCAGCTGCTCTGGTGGAGCTGTGCCTGCAGCTGAGTTTGCATCCATGATTCCTTCTGAAGGCTGAGCTAGAACAGAGGCTGGATAGAGTTAAGGAATAAAGCAGGGATTTATTAAAAGGCCTCAATGGATGCACCTCGGGCAGCACAAGAGCCCGGCCAGGGCTGCACCCAAGATGAACCAAAACGGTCACAAAATGCACAACTGGTCACGGGGTCTCTCGCTTTGATAAGTTCTGCTCCATTTGCATATTTAATTGTCCAATTCCAGCTTTAGCTTATGCAGTCCCATCCTGCTTGTTTTTCTCTCCTCAGCCCACGTTGTTTCTGCTCTTGGGCTGAGATTTGGATCATTTGTCCTTGGTCCCCATCTAGAGCAGGATTTGTTTTGTCTCCCTGCTCTGTGCAGAGCTCACCCTCCCCTAATCTGGACCCCAGACCCACCCGCTAAAGCAGCACAGAACCTGAAAAATACAGAATTTAAAACCTGAGGCGTCATCTCCATCCTTAAGAGTGGGCAGTGACCCCCCCTGCCCAAAGGGGGGTTTGGCTGTGTCGTGGTTTCAAAAGACAGGAGGGTGCTAAGGAAGGCAGGAGCCTCCCCTGAAATAGAGAAAATGAACCTCCCCCCCCTTTTTCTGAATTGCTATAAATTTTAAATTAAGGGGCTCTCAGGCAGAAAATATGGGAGCAGGAAATAACAGTTCTTTAATAGGGAAGAAAATAAAAGGATCAAATAAACAATGCAGTGAACTAAACCAACCGTGCCAGAGTCAGAACCCAGCCTGACACCCTGTGGGTCAGGGTGCTGGCACAGCCCCATTGGAATTGTGGCTCAGCCCTCCTGCAGTGTCAGGGGTGGCTCTGCTGGAGCAGGGATCCTGGAGAAAGGTGCATCTGCCTCTGAAGATCCAGGGAAGAGGCAGCTGCTGCTCCTCTGGGGAATCCAGAGGTGAAAAGCTGTGATGGTGTTCCAGAATCTCCAGATTGTATCCGGGTAGGAATATTTGAAGTCCCAGATTATATCCGGGTAGGAATGTTTGAAATCTCCAGATTATATCTGGGTAGGATTGTTTGAAATCTCCAGATTATATCCGGGTAGGAATGCTTGAAACCTGAGATTATATCTGGGTAGGAGTGTTTGAAATCTCAGATTATATCCAGGTAGGAATGTTTGAAATCTCCAGATTATATCTGGGTAGGATTGTTTGAAATCTCCAGATTATATCTGGGTAGGAATGTTTGAAATCTCCAGATTATATCCAGGTAGGAATGTTTGAAATCTCAGATTATATCCAGGTAGGAATGCTTGGCTCCTCCGTCTGGGCTCACATCTCCCAATGGGATGCTGCAGTTCTTATCAGCCATGCAGGGACATTCCATAGCTGTTATCAGCAGGTGTCACCCCAGTTATGGAAGAGATAAGGAAAGCTGCCCACTTAACAGAAAACAACTGCCATGCAGATGGTAATAGAACACAATTTGCTGGTAAACAGAGCACAGTTCTGATGGTAACCAGAATACAATTTGCTTGGCAATCCAGGGCAGGCTGGGACTTTGGGCTGCACCTTTGGGACCTTTGGGCACTCAGGGCTCACCGCTGGCCTTTGTTTCAGCTGATGATGCCTGCGGAGGGACCCTGCGGGGCCAGAGCGGGATCATCTCCAGCCCTCACTTCCCCCTGGAGTACGGCAACAATGCCGACTGCACCTGGACCATCCTGGCCGAGCCTGGCGACACCATTGCCCTGGTGTTCATGGATTTCCAGCTGGAGGATGGATATGACGTCCTGGAAGTTGCTGGCACGGAGGGATCCTCGCTCTGGTAGGTTCCTGCTGGGGTTTGCTCCTTGCAGGGTGCTTGGGGTGGTGCCTTGTGGGGTGCACATGGTCTGTGTGGGCACAGCCAAACTTCACAGGGTGCTCAGAGGGAGAAGTTTGGGCCTGAAGGAGGGGAAATAGACAATTCTTCCCCGTGGTTTCCTTCTGGAACTTGGTGAACTCTGCAGTGAGCATTGGCTGCTCTGAGTCCTGATGTCTGCAGTGAGAGTTGTGGTGTGGCTGGGTAGAAAAAGAAAGATTTTTAAAAAACCCAAACAAAATTACCCAGCCTCTGAGAGCCCCTCAAACCCTGCCACACTCAAGCCTTGGTTTTGCTAAATGTTCTGATGATTGCTAAACCCATTGGTGTTGATGAATTTCTGGAAATGTTTCACCACATCCACTTGTCCCTGGGACAGGAGGCAGAACTCCAGCCCCCCTCTCATCCCAGGGGTTGCCTGGAAAATGCTCTCAGAAATATTGCTTGGATTTGGGATAAAAGCCAATATTTCCAATATTCAGGAGCCACCCCAGTGCTCTGAAGGCAGGGGAAATAAGAAACTGCAGAGGGAAGTTGAGGTGTTCCTCCTGTTGGTTTTATAGCAAAGGTCACTGTGATCAACTGCACTCAGCAAAGGGTTAAAAGTCTTGACTGGCAGCAAGTGGAAGGTCCTGGAAGTTGGATTTAAACCCAACATCCTTCTGAAAGGGAAGAATGAAGCTTTTGAAATAATCAGGTGTTGCCTGGGATTATCAGCAGCGAGTTAAATTGTGATTATTTGTGAGGATCCTGTTGCAAATCCCATTTGTTTGAGTGATTTATCCTGGCTGGCAATTCCGAGGGAACAGGATTGGAGTGTTTAGGGTGTATTGATGGGAGGGAAGTTGCCATTTACCACGTCCCAATTGTTTACTGTTCCCAGGCCCCTTTGGAAAATTAGATGTTGCTGTTTGATGAAAAAAAGCCTGGGCTGGTTTTATTAGAATGCATTAATATTTTAGGGCGCTGGTGGTTCGTAGGCACTCAGCTGTGCTGGCTGGGAAGATGGATGGAGCTGGTTAAAAAACATTATTCAGCCTGGAGGTGTTGCCAAAGCAGAGCTGTGTCTTGTCATGTCAAAAATAAAACAAAGCCTGGCAGAGGGAACCTGCTGGGGGAAAAAAAAATTAATTAATTAATACAATTAATAAACTCCTCATAAATACAGCAGGGAAAAAAACTTTAAATTGTGGGGAATGTAAGCCTGGCTTTGAGCTGAGCCTGTAGTGCACACACAGTCCCTAAAACTGAGATTAAAGCCTGGTTTAAGTTTTACAGGTGTCACTTTGGGGTTCATTGGAGGGAGAAATGATGGATTTGCATCCCTGCTCCCCTTCAGGTGTCCGTGTGCTGCATCCCTGGGGCTGCCTTTCCTCCCAGCACCTTTCCCTGGGTGAGCTCAGCCCTTTTTGGGATCCCCTGGCTCCAGCAGCATGAATTGCCCCCTGGCAGAAGCTGTTCCTGCTTTGTGTGGTGCATCCCTGAATTTCCCATCCTTGAATTTCCAATCCTTGAATTTCCCGTCCCCGAATTTCCCATCCCTGAATTTCCCATCCTTGAATTTCCCATCCCTGAATTTCACACCCCCGAATTTCCCATCCCTGAATTTCCCATCCCCAAATTTCCCATCCCCGACTTTCCCATCCCTGAATTTCCAGCCAGCCCCAGCCCATTCCAGGCCATCTCATTTCTCATTCCTGAAGGAAACTTTGCAGTCCCACAAGTGGAATTGCAAAGAAGTCTTGTTTGGAATTTCATCTCTCCGAGCTGGCCCGGTAATTAAATTCAGATGAGTCAGTTCTCAATAATTTTTGCCCGTAGGGGGAAAAAAACCTGGTGCTCCTGTCTCATCTTTAACCATGCTGATGTGATTCAGCAGGAAAAGAGAGCTCAAACCCCTTTTTCCCTCTTCTGCCTATGAAAAAAACGGATTTTAATTATTGGTAATAGGGCAGAGAGACTTGCAGCCAATTCTCTTGAAGCCTCTCACAGCTGAATATTTCAAATATTTCATTTTCTGAGCATTCTGAGTAGTTTTAGTCATGGCCAGGGCCGGGCACAAATAAACAAAATTCAATTTCATCAGGAGGATAATTCCTGTGTGTTTCCAAGCTAGGGAATGGCACCTAATGATGATATTTATGAGCCCATTAACTCAGCACTTCAAGTAACCTTGACTTGACCTGCTCTTAGAAAAACCTGCATTACCATTCACCCTCCCAGCTTTAAAAATGGATTTTTTGGGATTTTTTTTTTTTATGAGCCAGCTTGCTTTAAGTGCCTTCTCATTGATCCCACATGCTGGAGAATCCTGAGCTGGTTTTCCTTTGCTCCCCGACCTGTTGGATGTGAATCCTGCAGGAAGAATTCCGAGGGAGCTGTTTTGAGACAGATGAATAAAATCACACTTTTACAGCTCTTTCAGCCAGGGCACCTTGGGCCCAGATTGCCTTGAGAGGCGAGAAATAAAATCCTGCTGAGCAGGGATCAGGAAAGGGGAAGGAGCAGGGTGAGATGAACCTGTGGGATGGTTGCTTTAATAACGAGGCTTTGCAGATCTTTCCTATCCATGGTGGTTTTTGGATGGGTGGGAGGGACTGGAATTTTCATTGGGAATTGTCTCTGATCTGCCTGGGATGTTCTGGAGCTCCAGGAGATGTTTCTCATTGGAAAATTTAGGTGGGAAGCTCACTTTTAAGATGGAGAAGGTTGCTTTAATAATGAGGCTTTCCAGATCTTTCCTATCCATGGTGGTTTTTGGGTGGGAGGGAGGGACTGGAATTTTCATTGGGAATTGTCTCTGATCTGCCTGGGATGTTCTGGAGCTTCAAGAGATGTTTCTGATTGGAAAATTTATACTTTTAGGAGGGAGATGGTTGCTTTAATACCGAGGCTTTCCAGATCTTTCCTATCCATGGTGGTTTTTGGGTGGGAGGAACTGGGATTTTCACTGGGAATTGTGCTGCTGTTGCTGCCTTATCCTGGTGTCGTGGGCTTCAGATCACAAAATGCTCTGAGCCTTTTGGGGTTTATTTTAGGAAAGTTGCATCAGCTGTCACATTGCCCCGATGCCTCCCACTCCTTGAGCCTTTCCCTGTCATTCCCCCTGGGATCCAGTTTCTGCTCCTTGATTTTCTGTTGATTCCCCCATGCTGGGGGAATGTGGTGGGAGAAGCAGGGCTGCAAGTGAGGAGCAGCCAAATCCTGGGAGTTTATTCCTGTCTGAGTTCAGTTCCTCCCCCTCAGTGCCTCGTCTTCCTTTTGCCTCTCCAACCTTGGCGCTGCATTTTCCTCCCTTGCACAGATTCCTTTCTTCTCCTCTGTTTTTTTTCACTTCATTTGTGTAAAATTTCTTTTGGCTTCATCCTGTGATTCCCTGGAAAAGGAACCTGCGCCAGCACGTGCATGTGAATTGTTGCACTCACTTCCAGCCCAGCTGTGCCAGATGTGAAGGCAGCACAGGCACCTCAGGGTGCTCCAGATGTTGGGCAGTGGGTGAAAACAAAAGTGCCCATGCACCGGGTGAGCCTGGGAGAACCAAGAACCTTGGAATTCCAGTTCCTCTGGTTGATTTTATGGGTTTTTTTCTGGAGTTGAGCTCAGGGGACCCCTTGAGGCCATCAGCCCTTCCTGGAAGAGCATTTCTGAGATTCTCTTGTTTTCTGAGACCCTTTGGGGCCATCAGCCCTTTCTGGAGCAGCATTTCTGAAATTCTCTTGTTTTCTGAGACCCTTTGGGGCCATCACTCCTTCCTGGAAGAACATTTCCGAAATTCTTTTGTTTTCTGAGACCTTTTGGAGCCATCAACCCTTCCTGAAGCAGCTTTTCTGGAATTCTCTTGTTTCCTGAGACCCCTTGGATCCATCAGCCCTTCCTGGAAGAGCATTTCTGAAATTCTCTTGTTTCCTCAGACCCTTTGAAGCCTTCAGCCCTTTCTGGAGCAGCATTTTTGAGGTTCTCTATTTTTTTCCTGAGACCCCTTGGATTCATCATCCCTTTCTGGAGGAGCATTTCTGAAATTTTCTCTTTTTTGAAACCCCTTGGATCCATCAGCCCTTCTTGGAGGAGCATTTCTGATGTTATCTCTTGTCTCCCTCTTTCTGAGACCGGTTGGATCCATCAGCCCTTTCTGGAGCAGCATTCCTGAAATTCCCTCATTTCCATGTTCTCTGATTTCCCCATTTGGGAAGAGTTTGGGGGAAGATTTTTGCAGGAGCCATCAGCCCTTTCTGGAGCAGCATTCCTGAAATCCCCTCGTTTCCATGTTCTCTGATTTCTCTGTTTGGGAAGAGTGTGGGGTAAGATTTTTGCAGGAGCCATCAGCCCTCTCTGGAGCAGCATTTTTGAAGTTCTCTATTTTTTTCCTGAGACCCCTTGGTTTCATCAGCCCTTTCTAGAAGAGCGTTTCTGAAATCCCCTCGTTTCCATATTCTCTGATTTCCCTGTTTGGGAAGAGTTTGGGGGAAGATTTTTGCAGGAGCCATCAGCATTTCAGCAGCTCCTCTCAACTTCCTCTCCCCATCCCTAGGTGCAGCTGACTCTTCCCTCCCCAGCACCTCAGTCTGTCTCCTAAGTGGTTCCCAAAATTCATTAAAGCTCTGGGATGCTCTGGGATTCCCTCATCCCGTCCCTCTGGCCAGCCCCTCTCTCTGCACACGCCTGGTGCTCTCAGAGCTGCAAGTCCTGGAGGTCACAGCTTCACATGGAGCTGCTGATGGGGTGGTGAAAAGCTCCTCAGTGGGAGCTCCTAATGAACCAACCCCTTTTCTTTCTATCAAAGCAGCTTCTGATCCCGCCGTGGTCCTTTCAGCTCCTGGTTTTCATCTCAGAGCTGCCTGTGAAGTCCATGCAAGGGCTCTGGCTCCACAGGCAGGATTTTGTGCTTTGGGATGTGTTCCTTGTGAAAAATGCCGATTTTATGATTGGCTTTTTGCAAATATTCAAATGAATATTATATGTGTTATGTTAGAAAGTTATGCTGGATTCATTTTTTAAGTTGGGTGTTAAATATAGTTTTAGGTTATAACATGATGTTAAAATAGAAACTGTGTATGTGGGAGCTGTGGTGGGGAACTTCCAGCCTTTGGAATTCCTGCACTCCAGGCCTTATTTGAAGATGGATTTTCTTCTGTGAAGAGCAGGAATTTGTGGGTCAGGGAGCTGTTTTGTCCTGCTGGAGCTCTGGAATGCAGGAGGCAGAGCTGATGGCTTCCCAAGGGAATTCCAACCATCCCTGAGCATCCTCGGTGCTGGTGGCAAATTCAGGGATTGGGAATGCTTTGGACAGAGAGGTTTGGGCTCCCACATTGTCCCAGAGCTCCTGGCACTGCTGGGAATGCTGGAAGGAAGGGGAAGGAGGGATTTGGAGGAGTTCCATAGCTGGTGGGTTTTCCTGTAAGGAAGGAGAAGGAGTGATTTGGAGGACTTCCATAACTGGTGGATATTCTGGATAATCCTGGAAGGAAGGGGAAATAGGGATTTGGAGAATTCCATAGCTGGTGGATATTCCTGGAGGGAAGGGGAAGGTGGGATTTGGAGGAATTCCATAGTTGGTGGATATTCCTGGAGGGAAGGGAAGGTGGGATTTGGAGGAGTTCCACAGCTGGTAGATTTTCCTGGAAGGAAGGGGAAGGTGGGATCTGGAGGAGTTCCACAGCTGGTGGATATTCCTGGAAGGAAAGGGAAGGTGGGATCTGGAGGAATTCCATGGCTGGTAGATTTTCCTGGAAGGAAAGGGAAGGTGGGATTTGGAGGAGTTCCATAGCTGGTGGATTTTCCTGGAGGGAAGGGGAAGGTGGGATTTGGAGGAGTTCCATAGCTGGTGGATTTTCCTGGAGGGAAGGGGAAGGTGGGATTTGGAGGAGTTCCATAGCTGGTGGATTTTCCTGGAGGGAAGGGAAGGTGGGATCTGGAGGAGATCCACAGCTGGTGGATATTCCTGGAGGAAAGGGGAAGATGGGATTTGGAGGAATTCCATAGCTGGTGGATTTTCCTGGAGGGAAGGGAAGGTTCCAGCTCCTTCCCCAGCTCCTGGCTGAGCATGGAGCAGCAGAACCCACTGCTCCCTGCTCCTGGCTGCCATTCCTTCTCCTGGGAAGCATCTGCTTCCCAAATCCTGCCCTGGGACGTGGCAGGGACAGACAAACCCCTGTGACAAGGCCCCGTGACCTCTCCCCTTCAATCAAACAGGATCACATCCCATCCCACTCTCCCCCCAAAGTTACTTTTCCATGCATTAACAGGATGAATTCCATTTGCCACATAGTGGAAAGCCTTTAATGAATATTCAGACTGGGAAGGAGATGCTTTTAGGCTGAAAACGACCCTGATAATGGTTAAATTGCCCTTTTTATCCCAATTTGTCCCTTTTTTGTTGTTTGGTCACCTCAGGGGCAAAGATCCTCGTGGAAAGGCCAATGCTGTGTGATCCTGAATCCCAAGGGATGGAGGGGCAGGGAAGCCTGTGATAGCAGAGGGAAAAAAAATCCCTGAAGGTCATTAATTCTTCATTTCTTTCTGTGTTTGTCCTGCAAACACACGTTTGAAGAATACAAAAAAGAGGTTTTTGCAAGAAGCTTCAATAGCTGTAATCTAAAAAGAGGTTTTTTTTTTTTTTTTTTTTTGAGACTGAGACTGAGTCTGACACGCCTGGCTGGAAGCTGAGAAAAATATTGGAACCTCCTTCAGGATGTGACCCAAAATATAGACTGTAAAGCAGTGAATAATACCCAGATTTGGCAGGGGAAGGAGGCTTTAAGGAAGTGCAGATGATGTTTCGGGTTGTAAAAAGTCGGATATTTGGGATTCTCTTTAAAACACTGTCACAGCAGAACACTGATTCCTCCCAGCTAAAGCAAGGATTTGGACAAACGTTGGTGGGAAAGATCAATGCCTTCACTCTGAGGTGTTCCAGGAGCTGTCTGTGCCTTTTTTTTTTTTCTCCATGTTCAGACACCCAGTTGCTGTCATTTTCACGCCGTTGGGCTGAGCTGTGCCTGTGCAGGGAGGTCTCTCCTTGCACAGGGATCCAGGGAGCTGCGTTTTGGTGTCAGGATGTGTCTGCCAGAGCTGATAACGCTCGTGTTCTACACCCTCCCTTATCTGCAGCTTCAAAGGGAGCAGCGCAGACACCTCGGATGCTTTCAAAGGCCTCTCCCTGCTGGGCTTTCTCCAGGCCCCACTTAGGGATGTTTTTCTGCTATTTACAAGTTGTTTCAAGGATGGAATCACTTTGTTTTCAGACGTCAGCTGCCTCACAAGATGTGGTTTCAATGCTCTTTGCCTGCTGGCTTTTGCCTGGCTGGGTTTGCTGCAGCTGCTCCCAGCACATTTCCCTTCCCTGGGCTCGATGTCCATCAGTCCCTGCAGCTGGGAGTCACCACTGCTGGATCCATTCCGTGCTGGATTCATCCCTCTGCCCTTAAAATGATTTTTTTAGGGGATGTCTGGGCCTCAGGGGAGGAAAATACCAGCGTTTCAAAGAGTAGGGAAACACCAACGTGCCTTGGTGTGCAGTTCCTCTTGAGAGGGCAGGGGAAACAAAGTGTGGCCACGACATGGAAAAAACAAAGTCAGCAATTGGAATTGTGTTTCCAGAGATGGGATCTGTTACTCCTGGTGTGTTTCCAGAGCTGGGATTTGTTAATCTTGATGTGTTTTCAGAGCTGGGTTGTTGTATCTGTTACTCCAGGTGTATTTATAGAGCTGGGCTGTTGGATCTGTTACTCCTGGTGTGTTTTCAGAGCTGGGATTTAATCTTGATGTGTTTTCAGAGCTGGGCTGTTGGATCTCTTACTCCTGGTGTGTTTTCAGAGCTTGGCCCAGTTCTGTTCTGTCCTGGCAGGTTGGGATCTCTTCAGCTCCTGCTGGGCTTGGCTGGGACACTTTTGGCAGTTTCACAGTGGGGAGGGGTTGGTTTTTGCCTCCCAGGGACCTTTCTGGTGGCTGGGTTTGGAGTGGGGATCAGGGAAGATGCCCAGTAAATATTGGAGGATTAGGAATAAACAAAATGCTGTTGGCAGTTCGTATCCAAGGATTGCTTTACTGGCTGGAATTCCCACAGAATCCTGGAGGGCTTTGGGTTGGAAGGGACCTTAAATTCCTTAAATCTCATCCCATTCCACCCCCTGCCATGGCAGGGACACCTTCCACTGTCCCAGGCTGCTCCAAGCCCCGTCCAGCCTGGCCTGGGACACTTCCAGGGCTGGAACATCCACAGCTTCTCTGGAAAATGCAATAAAAAACCCAAAAACTCCATTTGCCCTCTCTGTTCTTTTAAAGCAGTCCCATTTCCCAGCTGGAGCACAAGGGGAATACCCATCTCTTCCTGCTCTCCTTTATCCTTTTGTCTTTCTCCCACTCTTTCTAAATTAATTTTATAATCATCCTTTAAATGATGGAGCAGCTCAAATTAGCTCTTTTAGCCAGAATTACCTGCATTAAAGATCTCCCTTAAAAAACGAAAAGCATAAAGGTAATTAATAGCTTCAATTATTGTAATGTGGCTTAGCTTGTGCTTTTCTCTTGGAAAAACCTGGTTTTGATAAGTCAGCTGTTCTTAAAAGGGTGAAAAAAATAACAGAAGTGCTTCAGGCTGGAAGCTGGCAGGAAGGAATTTGGAAATCAGGTTGTTCCCTGTAATGTCAGAGAATAAATTACCCCCATTGATCCTGGAGCAGTGCCCCGTGCTCCTACCAGCCCTGTGGGAAGGGGAGTGCTCAGAGAGGATTTGGGTTTTTTTGGGTTTTTTTTTGCCCAGTCACAGAAGCTCTGTGTGAGTTTAAAATCCAAAGGATATTTGTTCAAAGCCACACTGGAATTTCTGGAGCCTGGAAGTGAATCAAAGGCAAGGGGAAAGCAAAGGGAAATCTTGCAAGAGGTTTCAGAGCTGGGTGAGGGGGAGGCTGGGGATGGCAGAACTGATTTGGGGGAGCAGAGCTGGGACAGGAACAAGGACAGGGACAGGGACAGGGACAGGGACAGGGACAGGGACAGGGACAGGAGCTGCTCCCAGCCCTGGAGCTCTGGGTCCTGCCCCAGCGAGGGACAGGTGTGTGCCAAGTGGGTGCTGTGCCCAGGTGGATGCTGTGCCAGGAGATTTCTGTGCCCAGGTAGATCCTGTATCTAGGTGGGTGCTGTGCCCAGGTAGATCCTGTGCCCAGGTGGGTGCTGGGGCAGGTAGATTCTGTATCCAGGTGTGTGCTGTGCTGCCCAGGTGGGAGCTGTGCCCAGGTGGGTTCTGTGCCAGGAGTTTTCTGTGCCCAGGTGGATCCTGTATCTAGGTGGGTGCTGTGCCCAGGTAGATTCTGTGTCCCGTGCCCAGGTGGGTGCTGAGGCAGGTAGATCACATATCCAGGTGTGTTCTGTGCCCAGGTGGGAGCTGTGCCAGGAGTTTTCTGTGCCCAGGTAGATCCTGTATCCAGGTGTGTTCTGTATCCAGGTGTGTGCTGTGCCCAGGTGGTCCTGGGCAGGTGGGTGCTGTGCCAGGTGGATCCTGTACCCAGGTGTGTTCTGTGCCCAGGTAGAGGCTGTGTTCTGTGCCCAGGTGGGAGCTGTGCCAGGAGTTTGCTGTGCCAGGTGGATCTTCTATCTAGGTGGGTGCTGTACCCAGGTGTGTGCTGTGCCCACGTGGATCCTGGGCAGGTGGGTGCTGTGCCAGGTGGATCCTGTACCCAGGTGTGTTCTGTGCCCAGGTAAAGGCTGTGTCCTGTGCCCAGGTGTGTCCTGTGCCCAGGTGGCTGCTGGGGCAGGTAGACCCTGTATCCAGGTGTGTGCTGTGCCCAGCTGGGATCTGTACCCAAGTATATGCTGTGCCCAGGTGGGAGCTGTGCCCAGGTGGGCTCTGTGCCAGGAGTTTTCTGTGCCCAGGTAGATCCTGTATCCAGGTGTGTGCTGTGCCCTGTGCTCAGGTATGTTCTGTGCCCAGGCTGATCCTGTCTCCTGTGCCCAGGTAGGAGCTGTGCCCTGTGCCCAATAGATCCTGTGCCCTGTGCCCAGGTGGGAGCTGTGTCCTGTGCCCAGGTATATTCTGTGCCCAGGTGGGTGCCCACTCCTGCTGTTGTGCTGTCCCAGTGCAAACTGGAACATTCCCAGTGAAAGCTCCCTGGGTTGGCATTTCCCTGCTGGTCAGCAGTGCCTGGATGCCCGCTCCAGCCCAGCCCTGGCATTTGGGAATGTTCCCTGGCTCCCTGGCACAGAGCTGGCCTTGGGGAGGGGCTCCTGATCCAGGGAGTCCCCCCCGGTTCCCCCTCTCTCCCATTTGTTTGATGTGCACAAGCTCAGGGAAAATCTGCTGCTCTTCTGAAACTCGGATTTTTCACCCTCTGATTTCACCCTTGTCCTCAGCTGAAGAGAGAAAAAGCTCCTGAGTCTGATGGCTGCACTTGATCATCTTAAAAGTCTTTTCCAGCCTTAACAATTCCCTGATCTGTATTGCCACGTCGCCTCAAAAACCCATTTAAAAGCAGAAATGTTGAAGCAGGAGGGGCTGTGCTCAATATCTGCCCCCCCAGAAAGTCAAAAGCAGAACAATCTCAGTGACTGGCATTTAGAACATTCTGTCATTGATTATTTTTTTCTCTCAGGCTTTTAAGGAACTATAGATTTTTAGCCTGAAATTAATATATCGGGATTTTTGTGGGCAGAATAAAGCCCTCATTAAATTTTGCAATGTATCAAACAGCTTGCAATTAAAATTCATTTTGAAGTGAGTTAGCAGAAGTTTTGTTAATGTTTAACATCTTTATGGGTGTCATTCTTTGTAAATTTGGACTAATTGAGTCCAAAGGGACAAACTCACGGATTCTGCATTTGCTGTGGATGCCAGGCCTTGCTTCGCTTTTGGCATTTTTCCCCTTCCTTTATGCAACTTCTGATTTTAGCAAGTTGCCAGGAAAGTAACTTATTTTGTTGGGGTTTTTTTTCTGCCCAACTGCCAAGAATCCATCTTCCTAAATCTCAGAAAGGCTGCAGCAAATCTCTGGGAAAGACAAGCAAGGCTCCACTGACTCCAAGGTGTTTCCTGGTGGGAAGTTTAGGAGATTCCAATTTGGATTTTTTTTAGGTTTTTCTTCTAAAAGTGTTGCTCAGAACAAGCTGCTCTGGGCATGTAAAAGCCTTGGCTGGGCTCCTGGTTGTTCCCTGAAACTTGGAGGTTTCCTTGACTGGAACAGAAACCAGCTTGAAACATTTGGAATTGGGAATTTTCATGTTTCTTACTCCACTTGAATGTTTTCCCTGCGATCCCAAAACAGTTTATAGAGAGCGGGAAAAGCAGTGGGAAATATTTCAGCGTGTGTGGAATCCCAGACCAGAACCTGACCTGGCAGAGCTTTAAAATCCCCTTGGACTTGCAGGTGAGGAGGAGTCAGAGTTTGCAGCGTTGGTGTTTTGAAGACTCTTCCCAGCAAAACCCAAATTTTAATCCAAATTAAACCCAAATTTAATCCAAACCATGGAAAAAACTTGGAGCAGGCTCTGCCAGGGCTGCACTCCTCAAACATCAGCAACATCCAGTTTAGAACAGGCTCTTAATGGCACTTTATTGATTGAAAGGGGAGAGAGTTCATCTAAAGTGTGGATAATTCTGGGAATTCCCAGAATTTGGAAATGGATTTGCTACTCTGAGGCTGCACCAGAATTGATTGAAAGGCAGCAGCACAAATAAAGTTGTCACTGCTTGGGGCTGCTCACATTTTGCAGGTTCCTGTCAGGTGCCCTGGCTTGAGTTGAGCAGGGAGGATGCAAAAAATGATGCTCAGATCCTCCTAGAACATGGGAATTCCACAGAATTCCGGGCTGGCTGCAGCCCAGGATGCTGCTGGTGACACTGATGGCACATCCTGCCTGGTTCAGGAGCTCAGGGCTCTGCCAGCTCCATGGAATCTCCCCTCCCCTGGGGCAGGGCGTGGAGTTTCCTCTGAACTGCTCAGGATTGTGGAGTTTCCTCTGAACTGCTCAGGATTGTCCTTTTTTCCCCTTTTTCCAGGGTGGGAATGTGCCCTTAGGGTCCCTCAGCTGCTCCTAGAAGTTTATGCAGGGCTCTGCCCCATCTCCCACACCATTAATGAACAGAACATCACTGGCCCCACATTGTGAAGGTGGAATTTTTTTTTTCCCTCAGCGGAAGAAAACTCAGTGTCTGCTCCTTTCCCAGAATTCTGCTTCATTTCCAACTGGAGAACGTTTCAGGATTTTTTATCTGATCAGACCCTTGGAAATAAGGAATGATAGGCAAGTGAGCAGTGACACAACTCACATCAGCTGAGTGGAGAAGGTGCAGATTGATCTCTGAGGAGCTGGGAGAGCAAGAGAAGCTCAGAGCAGCAAAGGGCAGACAGAAAGCAGCTTTAAAAAGCAGGAAATAATAAAGCAGAACCCACTGGCAGCACTCAAGACTTCCTGCAGTTGGAAAGAATTCACGTTGTGTTAAGGTCACCCCCAGAGGCTCCTTAAAAAGGACATTTTGCCCTGAGGTACTTGAGAGGTTCAGACTTCCCAGAACGCCTGATCCCAAAGATTTCCCCTCTAATGTACAACCCTCCCTTTGAATTGTTAATTCTTACGGAATTTAGGGGTTTTTCTTCTCAATTTCCCAGCTGCATTTCCCTCTCTCTCTTTCCTCACTGGCTGAGGTATTTGATAGGTTCAGGCTTCCCAAATCACCTAATACAGACCCCCTTCTAAAGTGTACCCCCCTTTTTTTCTTTTCCTTGTGTCAATCAGTGGAATTCCCATGGAATTAATGGTTCTTCCCAGTGTTTCTTTCATCTCTCTGTATCTAACTTTAATTATCAGCAGGCTTAATAAACTTCAGTTTATTTGTAAAGACAAATCCCTCATTCCTTTCACTGGGGTGTGTGTGCAGGGTCAGGAGTTGGACTTTGATGGTCCCTGTGTGTCCCTTCCAGAATATTCCACAATTCCATAGTGCCCAGGAGAGGAATCACATCTTCAGCCCCCTGGTGGATCATCCAAATCAATTTATCACCAGTTTGATGACAGCTTTGCCATCCCCATCTCAGTCACACCCAACTGGGACTGTGCAGCTGATGGGAAAGGGATAGAAAATGAACTTTGTCAAATCAAGCAATTTCTTAAACACAATTCATCCCATTTTACCTGGTGGTTGGGGTCTCTTTTGGGGTTATCTGATGACAGATTTATTTTTCACATAGAAAATAAATGAATTTTTTTTTTTTAACCCTGCAATGCTTTTTGGTTGGAAGGGGTCTTAAAGATAATTTAATTCCAAACCCAGCCATAATGTGGATATTCTTAATTTGGGGTGCTTTACAGATTCTGTGGTATTTGACACATTCTGGGGTGTTTGCCACATTTGTGGGGTGTTTGCCACCCTCCCCATGAGAGCTGCAGTTCCCACCCCTGCCTGATGGAACTGGAATGTTGTGGCTTTAAGCGCAATGAGGAAGTTCATGAGCCAACCCGTATTTTATCAGTGTAAATGATGAATTGTGGGAAAGCCAAAACTGGGTCTGTCAAGCTGCTGCTCCAATTGCACTTCTGAGAACTCAGCTGCTGCTTTTTTTTTGAGGGGGGAAACGAAAAGAAGCAGATGGGTTTGGAGTTCGGTGGGGGTGGCGCACTTTGCAAAACCTGCTCCATGATCTCATCTCAAACTGGGGCTGGGGATTCCCTGTCCCCCAGGACTGCGGGGCAGGGAGCATCATCTGTGCTGCCCCTGGGAGTGGGAGAGGTGGAAAATCGCGTTGGGAGCATCATCTGTGCTGCCCTGGGAGTGGGAGAGGTGGAAAATCACATTGGGAGCATCCCTGGCGTGGGCTGGGCCGTGCCGGGTGTGGAAGGAACTCGTTCCTGCGGTGATCTGTGATGTAAATCAAAGCTAACAAGGGAGGCAGGGTGTGCTGCCTCTGCAGCACACTGTGCAGATGGGGATGAGCTCGGGGATGTTCAATCTGTGCTTTCCTGCCTGCAACATGGGCTTCAAAGAGCGGAGCTGTTGTTCCCCTCGCCGCGGTCCTGGTGGCTCTGAGCTCTCTGAGCTCTCGTGGCTTTTTGGTCCCATTAAAATCAAGCTGTGAAGAGAAGCAGGTTATTGATTCTTGAGAGCAGGAGGATCCTTTGGCAAGCAGTTAATGAGCAGAGAACTCTTCCAGGCTCTGATTTTTCAAAGGGTGTTGAAGTTGTAACATCTCAGTTAACGCGTGACAAGGAGCCTGCAAAGCCTCGCAGTCATCCAGAATTAATCTGTTCCTAAGTGGGGGTTTAGGGAAGGCTTCTGGCAGGTTTGGCTGCTGTGGATTGGTCCCAAAACCCTTTTTTTGTGGGAGAGGAGAGAGAAGAGGGTCCCCTTCCAATCTCTTCTTGCTGAGAGAAATAGTGGATTTGTCTTTCCAAACCAGCTGTGGGTCTGCTGGTGGATAAAACCAGCACTGGGAGAGAAAAGAAACAATGGGAAGGATTCCACTGATTGATGAATGGAAAAAGATATTTGATTTTACAAATAAACTTTAGGTTGGCTGAGAAATTAAATCAGACATTGAGAGATGAAAGAAACAATGGGGAAGAAAAACCCCTAAATTCTGTAAGAATTAAAAATTCAAAGGGAGAGTTGTACATTAGAGGGGAATCTTTGGGATCAGATGTTCTGGGAGGTCTGAACCTCTCAAGTACCTCAGAAATGGGGAAAAACCCCTAAATTCTGTAAGAATTGAAAATTAAAAGGGAGGGTTGTACATTAGAGGGAAATCTTTGGGATCAGGTGTTCTGGAAAGTCTGAACCTCTCAAGTACCTCAGAAATGGGGAAAGAGAGAAGGGAAATGCAGTTGGGAAATTGGGATCGAAAGGAGGCTGCGTCCTCCAAAACTTGGAGAGACCCCAGGGGATGCCCATGGCCTCTCCCTTGATTGGAATAAAGTTCCAGGACTGCTCTGTCTCCTTTTTGGCCACAAACCTCTGGTGTTTGTGGATGGATTTTCCTGACATTGCTGTTGGGAATCACTGGGGTGACTCTCATCACCCTCTGGGGACACTGACACAAACTCTACCCCAGAGCTGCTCCTTCAAAGGCTCAGATCCTCACTGCAGCCTCCAGAAAGAATTGCAGGGTTTGGTTTGGGGGTTTGGTTTGGTGCCAAGCTGTGGGATACTCTCAGTGTATCCATGAACACAGACAAGGCCACGTGTGGGAGCATCAGTGCAGAGAAATTTATTAAATAAATCTGCTGTTCACGAATCCTCCAGTGCTATCGCTGCCACACAAGAGCATCTCGTGCACACAAAAAGGAAAATTGCTGGGATGAGGAGAGTGGAGCTGGCTGAGGGAGGGGGGTTGAAGTGCCATTGTTCCCTCAGAACAAGAGGAGATGTCTGCAGAGGCGCAGCTCTCATGTTCTCAATGGGACCTTGAGTGCAGCAGCCGCGTCTTGGTGGTTTTGTGCTCAATAATTGGATTTTTTCGTTTGGGTGCGGGAGAGTGCAGAAAATTCTGGGTTGTTTACCCAAACTTTGAAGTCCCAAATGTGTGTCTTGGATCTTGATCAGACACCTGTGGTGGCAGATGTGTGTTTGTGCCCCTGGCTGGGCACAGGGAGGTGGATTTCAGAGGGCTTTGGATAAAGATCTGTCACTCCTGGCTTTTCCCTTCTGCTCTGAAACCTCGTCCCCTTTGAAGCCCCCACATGGAGAGGGCAGGGACAGCAAATCCCATCCTGGACAGCTCTCAGGTGGTTCCGTGTAGCTGGCCTGAAGGGAAGGTTGTCCAGGCAATTTCCAAGGTGTTTTAAAATCATTTTTCCCAGAGCAGTGACAACGCAGGCAGCGTTATGACAAAAATGACATTCCTGGGTCTGTAACAATGCCATTAACGTTAGTTCTGAGCTCATGAAAAAGGTGCTGAGGCTCCCAACGAGCCAAAATGGTGCCAATACTGAGAGAAACCATTTTCTGCAGTTGCTTTATTGCAGGTTTTAACTACAGTGTGAAAACAGAGGAAGGAACCCACCCCAGGCCCCCGAGATACGTTCCCCCCATAATATCCATACTTATCACTTACCCCCCTCCTCCATCAGCTGCCTAAAGCTCTTCCAAGATCATTGTTTCCTCTCTGCTGCTGGAAGGCATCTCCCAAATTGTTATTTCTCCTTGTTAATGCTTTGCTCTCACAGTTATTTCCATCTCTAGCCTCCACACCATTAGTGGGAAACACATCCAGGTGGATAACGACCAATTTCCAGCGCGCTGTTTCCCATCCCTTCCTGTTTTCCTGTCACTAGAAGATTTCCTGCTGCAGATAACTGGAATTTTATTGTGTGTTCAGAGCTGGCAGAATTGTCCCTCAGCCTCTCAGGTGGCGTTTCAGCTGAAGAGACTGGTGGGAATGGCCAGACTGGGAGTTTATTGGTGTGTCCTTGTAAAAAAATGGATATTTTCAGGCAGAGCTGCAGGAATTTGGAGCCATTCCTCAGGACCAGTCCTGTGTAATGGGTTCAATTGAGTGGAACCCATGTTCCGACTTCCCTGGGCCTGATTTTGCCTGAGTGCCACTTGTTTATGGAGCTTGCAGGCTGAGGGATGGGGGAACGCAAAGATTCCGTGGAAAGCGTAATTGGCTGGGTGATATCTGGGGCCTTTCTGACCACTTCATATTTGTAACGTGCCGAAAATAGCTGCTCCTTCTGCTGGAGCCACGGCTGCTGCAGCTGGGAATAGATTTTAATTGATGGATCCTGTCAGGCTCTCAGCGGCCGTGCAGGCAGGAGAACCATTAAAGTGAAATTTCTTGTCCCTGCTCACTTCAGCACTCTGCTCCCAGCTCATGGCAGCCTTGCAGTTTTCCCTTAATATCTCCAGATTTTGTACCTGTATTTTAGGGCCATATCCCAGGGTTTTAGGTTTCCCAGCAGGGAGAGCTGCTGGCTATGGGCTTTGTGTCCTGGTGATACAGATGTGTGAAGACCTGACAAAATCCTGTGTGTGGAATGAGGGACAGGAACTCCTCAGGAGCTGTGTGGAATAAGGGACAGGAACTCCTTGGGAGTTGTGTGGAATGAGGGACAGGAACTCCTCAGGAGCTGTGTGGAATGAGGGACAGGAACTCCTCAGGAGTTGTGTGGAATAAGGGACAGGAACTCCTCAGGAGTTGTGTGGAATAAGGGACAGGAACTCCTCGGGAGTTGTGTGGAATAAGGGACAGGAACTCCTCAGGAGTTGTGTGGAATAAGGGACAGGAACTCCTCAGGAGTTGTGTGGAATAAGGGACAGGAACTCCTCAGGAGCTGTTTGCTGGAGACTTTTGGAGCTTGGGGAAAATGTGGCATTGATCTAGGACTCTGGGATGTGACCCTGTATGGAAACAGGCTGTGATCATCCCTAAAAGGTGCCTGGACAAAGGCTTGGTCAAGAGGAGAAACCTTTGATGCTCCTCCAGTGGGGTCAGGGACCTGTGTTAGTTTGGGTTCTGAGTTTGTACCCTCCTGCTTCCCCATCTGCATTCACTGTGCCTCTTCCCCAGCTCCAGGACCTGCTGTTGGAGGACCAAAATCCCTCCTTTGCAGAAGGAGCCTATTTTAACTTCTGGTTTGGAGAAGTCATTGCTGTTCTCCTTGTGGATGTGCAGGAATATCCATCCCCAGCCTCCCTGCCACCTACAACAACAGCAGCTCCACTAAACTCAGGCTCCTGCCCTGCCCAAAGACACCAAAGCGGGGCAGGGTTTGCTGCAATAACAACTCGGGATTTTATTGGGACTTTCCCAGGAACTGCAATCTCAGGTAGGAAGAGCCATCTCAGGTAGGAACCGCAGTCACAGGCAGGAACTGCAGTCACAGGTAGGACAGGAGGAAATTCCTCAGGTTGGCCGCCTTGGTGGTGAAGGAGACCATGAGGTTCTTCATGGCCCTCCTCCGGCTGGACATCCTCGGCCTGCTCCGGCTCCTGGGCCTGCTGCGGATCCTCCTGCGGATCCTCCTGCCCTTGAGGCGCTCGGCCGCCTCCTTGTACATCTCCTTGTCTTCTTCGGGCAGCCTGCGCCACATCCTGCCCAGCCTCTTGGCCGTCTGCACCACGGTCATGTTGGGGTAGAGCCTCTGGAGCCGCCGGCGGTGCCTCTCCATGAAGAGGAAGAAGGGCGGCAGCGCGCGCCCGGAGGACCTGAAGCGGACGCTCTTGGCCAAGCGCTGTCCCCTCCTGACCCGGAACCTGGAGCGCGCCCTCAGGGATCCCCTCCGGAGCATGCGGCCGGGCCTTTGGATGGTGATGTGGAAGAGCATGGTGGTGCTGGGCCGCCGGCCCGAGCGCACCGGCCGGGCCATGGCCGCGCGGGGCCGGCCGGGCTGGGCCGCTCCCGCTGCTGCTGCTGCTGCCTGGAGCTCCTCTGCGGGGACGCCGTGAGGAGCGCCGGGCTGTGCTGCCCCTCAGCACGGCCTTCGGAGGGCACTGAGACACAGGGGGCCGACAACAGGCCACAGCGTCACCGCGGCGCTGTGACATCAACGGCCAGCAGCCAATCAGGACGGGCCAGGCCGGCTCCTTGCAACGCTATTGGCTGGAGGGCGTGCTGATGTCATAGTTGGCGTGGTGGAATGGGTTTGGGTTGATGTGGGAGAGCTTCTGGGGATGGAATGTTGGGCTGGGCGGTGGTGATGGCACTGGGGACACGAGGGGCTCAGAGCTGAGCAGGACAGGCCAGGCCTGGTTCCTGTGACTGTGTGAGCCGGAGGGAGGTGCTGATGTCATTGCCATGGTGGCAGAGCAGATCTTGGATGAGATGGGAATGTTCTGTGGGTGGAATTTTGGGGGACATCACTGTGCAGTGGGAAAATGAGGTTCCCAAAGCCGAGCAGGACAGGCCAGGCTGGTCCCTGTAACTGTGTGGGCTGGAGGGGGGTGCTGATGTCATTGCCATGGTGGCAGAGCAGACCTTGGATGAGATGGGGGAGTTCCATGGATGGAATGGTGCCATGGTGACATCACTGGTGCCGTGGTGACATCACTGGGCCTTTGGGACATGAGAGTCCCAAAACTGAGCATGATGGGCCAGGCCTGGTCCTCGTAATTCTGTGGGCAGGAGGGGGGTGCTGATATCATCACCATGGAGGCAGAACAGATCTTGGATGAGCTGGAGGCGTTCCATGGATGGAATTTTGGGATGTGCCATGGTGACATCACTGTGCTGTGGGGACATGAGGTTCCCAAAGCCAAGCAGGACAGGCCAGGCCTGGTCCCTGTAGCTCTGTGGGCTTGAGGGATGTGTTGTCATCACCACGGAGGCAGAGCAGATCTTGGATGAGCTGGAGGCGTTCCGTGGATGGAATTTTGGGATGTGCTGCGGTGACATGTGGTCCCCTGAGCAAATCAGAGGGAGCCAGGCCTGGTCCCTGTAACCCTCTGGGCTGGAGCAATGTGGTAATGTCATAATTGTGGTGATGTCATAATCATGGTGATATCACAGCCATGGTGATGGAGCAGTTTGGTGGAGTGAATGCTCCATGGAGTGAATTTTGGGATGTGCCATGGTGACATCACTGCTGTGGAGACACGAGGTCTCCCAAGCCCACCAGAAGGAGCCACATCCTCTTCCTGTTCCCCTGCTGGCTGGAGGGATGAGACGATGTCATAGCCGTGATGATGTCACAGTGACGGCGGTGATGTCGTGGCCATGGTGGTGACATCACACCCCTTCACCCAGGGCCCCCCTGCTCCAGCACCAGGATTTTGGCTCCATTTCTCACCCGGTGTTTTACAAACTTGTAACACCCAAGGAGGGAAGTGGAGCCCTCGGATTTTTTGTCATGATAAAATGCGGAGCCGCCGTTCGCCGCTGCGAGGTGGCAGCTGATAATGGGAAAATGGTTTAGTAGCAGCCCTAAAAATAATTGTCTGTGACAGCTGTTCCTTGGTTCCTGTCAGGAGAACCACTGTTATTTAAATCCACAGCCCTTGGACTCCATGGCTAATTTATTTGGGTGGACTTTTCATTAATTTGAAACGTTCTGCGGGTTTAAAAGCCTTCATTAATTACGCTTTAGCAGATGGGAATGCAATAATGTTCTGCAGGTTTGTCTGGGAAGAAAAGAAATTCCCAGTGGTTTGTTTGGTTGTTTCCAAAAGGTGAAATCAGTTGTTCCCAGGCAGAAGTGAGCTTGGCTGTCCCTGTCAGAATTCTTGTGACTGAGGACAGGACTATGAATAAAACAAATTGAAATTTTGACCACTCATTCTGAGTACAAGGTGATTTATTGAAGTTCCCAGTAGTGTTAAATATTCATATGTAGCCGATTGCATAAGTACTAAATTATGAAACAGCCCCTGTTCTGTGGAACTTGTCTCTCTGAAAGGTGAAGATGGGGGAGGAGAAGCCTTGGAAGTTGGGAGTCATCCCTGAGTTACGCATGGATAACTCTGGAATTGTGTCATTCCAGCACAGTTAGGACTTGTGTAATTTCTGGGCTGGTTAATCCTGGCAGAGAGGGGCCAAGGACTTGTCAGTCTGGACAGAACTGGCTGCCCACTCCCCCTGCTGTGTTTACTCCAGTTGTTTTCCAGTGGCCTCAGCCTGGTGAATAAACTCAGTTTGTCCCACCAGCCTCGTTCCTTTCATGTCCCTGCTTTCCCTTTGAGTGGAGAGGGTGATTTGCATTCCATTTATCTCTTCCTTCCCTTGTTTCCTTTGCTCTCCAAAGAGAACCTGCCCTGGTGATTATTCTGGGGCAGTGAAATAATTTCATTCCAGCAGTCACAGGTCCCTTCAGCAGGTGCTTTATTATCTCAATAATTCAGCCTAAGAGACTTTCCAGCCTCCCCAATTCCCACAGTTCAGGAGCTACAAATAAAACTCTTTTGCTCTTTCCCTGATTTGGTTTATTTAGCCTTTTTTTTTTTCTGTGTTCTTTCCAGATCCTCCCCAGGAATTATATTTAAATGTGGAATTGATGCTGTTCAGCCCAATTGCCTTAAGGGGTGCATTGTGTTAAAATGCACATAAAGGCAGAGCTGTCCCACTTGGGCTGGGTCATTTATAAAATTCACTTTGAATCGAGGCCATTTATCTGAATTCAGCACAATGTTTGCTCATGTCCCTGGATTACCTACATACTCCATCAAAATAGGTCATTTAGGTCCAGGGAAATCTGGGCTGGAAGTGCTGGAATAAACACAGGGCATTGCTGGGGTGGGACACATCCATCGATCCTTTCTCCAACATGAGGTTGGGTTTAACCCACCACCACTTTCATGGGGTCTCTGCAGCAGAGAGAGCAGAATAAAGCACCTTTATTGCTCCAGTTTCCCACTTCTATTGGAGGATTTTCATATGGAACAGTGATTGTTAAGGACAAATCATTTGTGGGGAGCAGAGCCCAGGAAAACCAGGCTTTGGACACATTCAGACACCGCAGAGCTTTTCCTGTGGCTGCTCCAGGTTTTTGTTTAATCATGGGAATACACATAAAGACATCCTGGAATTGGTGATTCAGGGGGATTTGTGTCCATTTTCCTGCCTGAAGCCGAACAAGGCCTGTGGCTGTGCTGGGACCTTCTCAGTGCCCTGATCTCATCAAGGCAGAGGCTCCAGATGTGTCCTGAGACTGCCCAGACCTGATCAGGAAGGAGAGATTTTGCCACCAGTCCTGGCAGAAATTAAACCTTGCTTGTGGACCTGTTTGGATTTGCAGTGAAAAGCAGAATTTGCAAGGCTTGTATTTAGCAGATAATACTGTATCCAAAGAGGCAAAATGAAAAAAAAAACAAAACAA
This sequence comes from Calcarius lapponicus, assembly GCA_039654755.1. Classification (NCBI taxonomy): domain Eukaryota; kingdom Metazoa; phylum Chordata; class Aves; order Passeriformes; family Fringillidae; genus Calcarius; species Calcarius lapponicus. The sequence continues at coordinate 18,601,547 of JBBFKN010000011.1, forward strand.
AAAAACCAACCACAAAATGCCACCAAAATGCCCCGAAACCCCTTGGCCACTGCTCTGACTGCCCTATTAGGTAATGAGTGTTGATGAAGGGATGGAATTGGCTCCAGTTTGCTGAGGTGGGTGAAAATTCCATGCCAGGAGGAATAACGTCAAAGGCAAGCCAGGAAAATTAACAGGAGGAGAAGACTCTCCATGAATTGCAATTAAAGTTGAGGCAAAGCTGTTGCCAGAGCGCTCCCAGCAGCGCTCCCAGCCCCTCCTTGTCAGGAGCAATCCTTGGAATACACAGCAGCTCCTCATTGGAAATAACAAGTTTTACTGTTACTTTTAAAAAAGCTGGGAGTGAAAACAGCCTCTTGACAGAAACCATCAGGACACACCAAAAAAAAAGAAAAAAACAAACAAACAAAAAAACCCCAAAAAACCTAAGCAGGAAGATGAGAAAAATGTCACAGCTCGTAATGATGTTAATTAGGAGGTAAATGAATGTTGACATTTGAGAGCTGAGCTGAAAGGATCAGACGTGTGAAGGTGTGGAGGATCTCTGTGGAGTCTGATGGAGGGAGAAGCTGAAATCTTTGGAAGATTCCCATTCCTGCAGGAGCAGGAGAAGGGAAAAGGTTCAGCATTTTATTTGTTGGTTCTCGTAATTACACAGGAGGAATCGAGCTTTTAAAAGCTTCACGTCTTGAACTCTTCCCTCTGATTTGGGGTGGCAGGAAAAAAGTCTCAGCGTGGGGATAGGGCCTTAAAAGTCCCAAGGTGAATAGAAAATACTGTATTTTATAATCTGGTGATATTTGGGTGAATTTTTTGCATTTATTACAGGTACAGGTGCTCTCAGGTGTGTGGAGCTGAGCTCAGCAGCTCTGTTTGAATCCCAACAGGTCCCTGTGTAGCTCAGATGGTTCCCTTCAGCCCAGCCTTGGTGCCTCAGCTGGTTTTGGGTTGGGTTTTGGGTGTGTTTTGTGGTGGGTTTTGTGGGTTTTTCCTCATGCAAAGCAAAGGGGAGTTGACCCATGGAATCTTGGGGTGGGTTGGAACACGTGGAACACACCAGACATGTCCTTCCCCCTTTTGTTGTTTTCTTCTGTTAAGGTAAAATCCTTTCCCTCCATTCCTTGAGAATTCCTTGAATCCTCATTTTGCCTGAATTCCAGAGCCTGGGACACTTGACTTTTGGCTTTGAGAGGGAGGAATCCTTCCCCTCAGGAATTCATCACCTGCTGCCATCCCTCCTGCGCTGCTGAGGGTCACCCCGGTGGTTTTTCAAACAATAACTTTTATTCCTTTTTTTTTTTTTTTTTTTTTTAATTTCCCCAGTCTCCTTTTTCATGCTGTGAAGTCAGGGATCAGGGAGGTCTCTGTCCTGGGAATTGGGGCTGCTCAGCAGGTGCTCCCCATCTTTAGGACCTGGTGCTGCCAGGTTCTCCTGGGAATGCTGCAGTGCGCCAGGAGAATCTCCCTGGAGGTGCCTTGCCCTTGACCTGCTCACTCTGTCCTCAAACCCAATTTATCCCCTTTGCAAACCCTGTGGATTTTATGCTCCCAGCTCTCTCCTTTTCCTCCTTTATTGTCCTGGTGGGGAGTGAAAGGGACAGGAGGGGAATGGTGCCTCTCAAAAGCTGCCAGACCTTCAGCTGCATGTCATAAACCCGTTCCTTTCTCTACAATTCACACCATGCTGCCTTTTATTCCTCATCCTTTTTAGTGGGAGTAGTTACTCCTGTTTCCCACTTTAATGCAATTATACCACATTTCTCCTTTCCCATATCCCAGGAAGCTGCCCAGCCATTACATGGCATTAAATGGAATAATTGCAAGATTAGGTTCCTTCGGCCTGGCCATAAAAAATGCCATTACAGAGGAACTGCAGGAGAGCGCCTGGAAAATCAGGCTTTGAGGCTGAAAGCTCCGCAGGCGTATTTTTATTGTTATTGTCCACCCCAGGGCCTCTGGGGGAAGGAAGGCAAGAGCATTTCTGGGGTTTTTGTCCTCTGAGGAAGGAGTGAAGGCAGGAGTGGCTTCATGTGGGGCGAGTGGGATCAGCTGGGCTCTAGGTTGCTGTCTTCAGTGAGAATTGAAAATATAAATTGTCAGCCCTAGAGGCACATCTGGAGTGTTTGTCCAGCTCTGGGATCCTTGGGACAGCAGGGCCAGGAGCTCCTGGAGAGCTGTGGAGCTGAGGGAGGGCCTGGAGCAGGAAAGGCTGAGGGAGCTGGGGCTGAGGAGATGCTGAGAGGGGCCCTCAGCCCTGGGTGACCCTGTTGTGTCCCTGGGTGTCCCTGAGTGTCCCCATGTGTCTTTGGGTGACCCTGTTGTGACCCTGGGTGGCTCTGTCTGTTCCTGGGTGTCCCTGTCTGTCCTTGGAGTATCTGAGTGTCCCCATGTGTCCCTCTCTGTCCCTGGGTGACCCTGTTGGGTCTTTGTGTCCCCCTGTCCGTCCCTGTTATGTCCCTGTCCATCCTTGAGTGTCCCTGTGTGTCCCTGTCCGTCCCTGTCTGTCCCTGTCCGTCCCTGTCTGTCCCTGTGTCCCCTTGTCCATCCCTGTCCGTCCCTGTGTCCCCCTGTCCGTCCCTGTCCATCCCTGTGTCCCCCTGTCCGTCCCTGTGTCCCCCTGTCTGTCCCTGTCCATCCCTGTCCATCCCAGTCTGTCCCTGTGTCCCCCTGTCCGTCCCTGTGTCCCCCTGTCTGTCCCTGTGTCCCCCTGTCGGTCCCTGTGTCCCCCTGTCCATCCCTGTCCGTCCCTGTGTCCCCCTGTCCGTCCCTGTGTCCCCCTGTCCGTCCCTGTGTCCATCCCTGTCCGTCCCTGTGTCCCCCTGTCCGTCCCTGTGTGCAGAGCTCAGGGCAGGCCCAGGCTCAGCTCCAGGCCCAGCCATGGCCCCAGAGCCCCGGGCAGGGCCTGAGCCCAGCAATTCCCCTGCCCTGGAGGCAGAACTGCACTGTGGGCACTGGGACAGAGCCCAGGGAGGATTGGCTGTGGATTGTCCTTGCCTGGGGACATTCCAGAGCCCTCTGCACACACTGCTGGGCCCTGGGCCCTGGGATGTGGCACCAGCTGAGCCTCTGTGGTCCCCTAACCCTGCCCCACTCTGGGACTCATCCCCCAAAATGAATTTATGTGGCTGATCCCCAGGTGAAGCTGTTCCAGAGCTCTCTCTCTGTTCCATTCACAAGGAAATCATTTTGCCACCTTCTCCAGTGGTGTCACCAAGGCCATCACCCTGCCGGGTCACAGATGGCTCATGGCTGTCCCTGCTCCCTCTCTGGGCTGGGCATGTGGAACTCCTGAGGAGCTGAAGTGACCTCCCGTCACCTGGGCCTTGTCACCATCATCCCTCTCCTTTATCCTGAGCTCTCCTCAGGTGGAGATGGCTCTGGGGACATAAAGGACAGCAGAGCCACCTGTGAGCGAGGGCAGGGGACGCTGGAGCTGATAAGGAGCTGATTTGGGAGGAGTGACTTGAAATGCTGCATGGAAATGTGGGAGTGCTGAGTCCCCAGATAAGATGTGGGCAGGTGAGATAACAAAGGTTCAGGAGGGCTGATCCTGGGAATATTTCCTGAGAGCAGCTGTGTTCCGGGGGAATTTCTGCCTGCTTTGCCTTGATAGGGAGGTGACCTCCCTTTGCTGAGGTTTGGGGGTTGATATTTGAGTAATATTTGTCAACAGAACAGACCAAACACCGCCTTGATTTGTGTGATTTGTGTTCTAACTCACCTGCTGTTCGTAACGGGCATTTTCATGAGAGAGGCAGCCAGGGGAGGGTGTGTAATTTAATCTCCTGGCTGTAAAAATCCATTTCTGCTCGTACTTGTTGATAATGTAACTGTGACACAGCAAATATGAAATGACTCGAGTGCTCTTTGATGGAGTTGTCATAATGAAGGGTGATCTGTACCCACAGGTACAGGATGCTGCTCACAGTTTGACAGACAACTGGAACAATTGGGGGGTTTTTTTCCATTTTTTTGGTGTTGATTGTCCTTCAAATATTAACAACATTTTTTTTATAGCTGCCCTCTCTGCAGTACTTTCACCTGCAGTTGTCTAGGGCTCCATAAAATAACCATTTTTGTTTGAACTAAAGAAAAACCGACTGGAGAAGAAAGACCAGGTTTGGATCAGGGTGGATATGTACCAAGGAATTCCAAGGGCAGAGCAGGATCTCCTGCAAAATGAACATTTTCTGTGATCATCAGCTGCTTTCAGGAGTACAGATGAAATCCTTGGAGATGTAGATTTTAGAAAAAGCACAGAAATTACCCTTGGAATGAAACCACACCTGCAAATCCTGGTTTTGTCTGATTTGGTACCTGGGGAAATGAGTGCCATTCCTGGCCATGCTGGATTTGTCCCATTCTCCCTGTGAGCATCCCAACCCCAGGATGCTCCCCAAGGCCCTCTCCTGGTGTCCCTGGCCATGCTGGATTTGTCCCATTCTCCCTGTGACCATCCCAGCCCAGGATGCTCCCCAAAGCCCTCTCCTGGTATTCCTGGTGTTCCTGGCCATGCTGGATTTGTCCCACTCGCCTTAGGATCCATCAACCCCAAGACACTCCTCCCCAAAACCCTCTCCTGGTGTCCCTGGCCATGCTGGATTTGCCCCACTCTCCCTGTGACCATCCCAACCCCAGGATGCTCCCCAAAGCCCATTCCTGTTGTTCCTGACCATGATGGATTTGTCCCACTCTCCCTCTGACCATCCCAACCCCAGGATGCTCCTCCCCAAAGCCCTCTCCTGGTGTTCCTGGTGTCCCTGGCCATGCTGGATTTGTCCCATGCTCCCTGTGACCATCCCACCCCAGGATGCTCCTCCCCAGGGACCTTTCCCGGTGTTCCTGGCCATGCTGGATTTGTCCCATTCTCCCTGTGAGCATCCCAACCCCAGGATGCTCCCCAAGACCCTCTCCTGGTGTCCCTGGCCATGCTGGATTTGTCCCCAGCTCCTGGCACTCAGCTCTGAGTCCTTTCTTGCTGCTTCTGGAAGACTTTGGGAAGAAGAATGGCCCTGGTTGTCCCAGACAGAGAGCAGCTGCTGCTGGCAGAGGCTGCCCTGGGATTTGTGCCAGTGAATTCTCTGCTCCTCCTGTGTCCAGCTCCACCAGCTAAAGCCATTGACACCAAGCAGACAGCGTGAAACTGCCTGAATTAACAAATTCCACCCCCTGCTCCCAGCTTCGGGTGGAGCACAGAGTTTCAGGTGCTTCCCCAGGATTTGTGGAGCATTCAGGAGCTGAAATCACCCCTTAGATTTATGGGGTTTTCTAGAAACCCCTCAGATTTATGGGGTTTTCTGGACCCCACGGTTTGCTCCAATCCATCTGGGTGACCTTGGCTGATTCTCTGCCTCCTTCCCATGTTTTACCAGTGGCAGGTGGAAGTTTTTTTGGGATTTGGCAGGCTGTGCCCTGTCTGGAGTGTGAAATAGGAATTGTGCGCAGTGTGGAGATGTTAATGAGCATTTTGTAATGGCCAGAGTGCATCAGGCATCTTTTGTCTGAGGAGGAAACAAAGAGCACTGGGAACTTGATAAATCCACCTGGGAAGTTGATAAACCCACCTAAGAACTTGATAAATCCACCTGAGAACTTGATAAACCCCCCTGGGATCTTGATAAACACCCCTGGGAATTCCTGGCTGGCTGAAGGTGGGAGCAGAGGGGCAGGTGGAATTTAAAATGAGGTTTTTTCCCTTTTCCTGAGAGCTCTCAGCCAAGGAATCTCCAAAGGAGTTGCTGCTGGGTGGGTGCTGGGATGTTTGGATGGACTCACTTTGCTGCTGAGAAGGTGCCACTTGATCCTCAGAAACAACAATTTATCCACTTGTGGTGAATTCCAGCAATTTTCTCAATAGCAAACACTTTGAAAATGGATTTTTTTTCTGAAGACTTCACCCCAAAATGATAAGGCCAGGCCTGTTTTGTGCTCTTCTGCTGGAGTTATTCAGTAGCTCCCTAAATAAATAGGATGTTGCAAACACCTTTTCACAATTTATTTCTTGGCAGGAAGAGCCAAAGCTGGGTTGGAAAGGATGAGTTTGGAAAGGAGTAAAAGGGGAAAAACAAAGTTTTATTTCTCTGATAGTTTCATGGAGTGGAAGTTACTGAAAAGCACCTTTCTTGTCCCTGCTGCTGTTAAATTAAAGCTCCAGCATGAGTTTATCAGGGAATGAAATCTCAGAGCTTCCTGTAGGCTTTGAGCAGGTGACTCCTTTTTTAATTTTTTTTTTTTTTCCTTGAAGAGTCATTGAGGACAAGGTGGAATTCGGGGCAGAAATGAGAATTCAGCTGAACAATTTGTTGCTGGCACCTCTCACAGGGCTCCCACATCCCGGCAGAGGAAGGATTTATTGCTTTGCAGGTCTCCTGTGGAATAATGCAGTGTAAAATGACAATGTCAAAGCAAGTTAAGGATCTGCTTCCTTCTGAGAGACTTCCCTGCAATAATCCTGTGTATTAAACTTGTGGAGACACTGCAGGAATTACCAGGGGGACCATTTGGAGCAAAAGGCTGCTCCTTCAACATCATCATTACCCAGGCTTTGCTCCCTCATAAAAATTCCTCTCAGTGATCCCAGATAATCTCTTCTGTTGCTGAGTTTTATTTTTTTTTGTGTGTAAATGAGCACCAAGCTGCCCTTCTGAGGGGAGGGAAGGAGCTCTGGGCACCCTGCTCTGGTGGAAAGTGGCCCTTGCCATGGTGGGTAATCCTTGAGATCCTTCCAAACAAGCCATGCTGGGGAAAAACTGGATTTTTGTGAGGGCAGGATTGAGGCACAGGAGGAAGGAGCTGGGATGGGAGAAGCCTTTGTGCCCCTGGAATTGAGAGGGGTTGGAGACAACCTGGGAGTGCTGCTGCACTTGGTGGCATCAGGAAATTGTGAGGAGTTCCTCAATGGTCACCTTCAACCCTCCAGTCATTGCTTCTGAGGGAAGGGAAGGAGCTCTGAGCACCCTGCTCTGGTGGAAAGTGGCCCTTGCCATGGTGGGTAATCCTTGAGCTCCTTCCAACCAAGCCATGCTGGGATTCTGGGGGAAAACTGGATTTTTGTAGGAGCAGGGTTGAGGCATGGGTTGGAGGAGGAGGAAGGAGCTGGGATGGGAGAAGCCTTTGTGCCTGGTGCTCAAAGAGTTGAGAGAGGTTGGAGACAACCTGGGAGTGATGCTGAACTTGGTGGCATCAGGAAATTGTGAGGAGCTCCTCAATGTTCACCTTTAATCCTCCAGTCATTGCTTCTGAGGGAAGGGAAGGAGCTCTGAGCACCCTGCTCTGGTGGAAAGTGGCCCTTGCCATGGTGGGTAATCCTTGAGCTCCTTCCAACCAAGCCATGCTGGGATTTTGGGGGAAAACTGGATTTTTGTGAGGGCAGGGTTGAGGCACAGGAGGAAGGAGCTGGGATGGGAGAGGCCTTTGTGCCCTTGGAGTTGAGAGGGGTCAGAGACAACCTGGGAGTGCTGCTGCACTTGGTGGCATCAGGAAATTGTGAGGAGCTCCTCAATGCTCACCTTCAATCCTCCAGTCTCTGCTCTCTGGGTAAATGCAGGACCTGGGGTGGGAAAAAAGAAGAAATAACAACAAGAAAGACCCCAAAAAACAAAAAACCAACAACACATTAATGCCTGATGGGAGCAGAGCTGCAGGAGGGACAGGCTGGAGGAGAGAACAGGATAGGGCTGAACCCACACCTGGTATGACCCTGGTGGAGCTAATGTGGGGAATGGATTTGTAAAAAAATTCTTAAAACCTGACAGAAGGTTGACACAGTGTGCATTTGTATGTAAAAGTTGAGTTTAGAAATGTTCTGGAACAGGATAGATGTTGTTGAGAGAGAAATTGAATTAGAAGCAAGTCTTAAAGGATGGTCTTGTAAAAAAGACTGGATACGCTGGAGAAATGGAATTATAAAAGATTGATTGTGTTGGGATTTATGAAGGGTAATTTTAGATGATTGGTTTTCAGGTGTTTGTAGCGTGGCGTGGTAAAAGTTGATAGGTGTGAAATATTTAGAGTATATATTATAGTAATATAATAGAAATATATATAATATATTATATATTATATATTATATATTATATATTATATATTATATATTATATAATATATATCTTAGCTATCTATAGTATGTAGTATAATATATATTATATATTATATATTATATTATATTATATTATATTATATTATATTATATTATATATATATTTATAGTATATATTGTGACTAGGAAATAGTTGGTTATTGATTGTGACAGTGTGAATTGTAACCCTTGTATTGTCTTACTTTTTAAATGAGACTGAAGACAGAAGAAAAGTTTTTTAAAACCCCTCTCAGCTGCCCCATCTCTGGGTCAGAAAAGGCCTTGATCCGACAGAGCTGCCACCAGGCAGGGTCACTTCCAGCGGGTTTGTCACTTCCAGGCGAGGCTGTTCCGTGATTAAAGTGACATCCTGGGGGCAGCGGGATCAGCGCAGCCCCTCCCGCCTGTCTGGAGCTCAGCTGAGGTGACCTGATTGTGCTCCGGTCCCCAGGGCGAGCAAAGTCTGTGCCCGGTGAGCTGGAGAAGCGCCAGGATGCAGCTCCAGAGTCTCCTTTACAGCTTCTTGGGCTCCCTCTGCAGATTTTATTGGGCTGAAACATCCCCCCCCCCCTCCTGTAAGAGCTGGAATGAGGGATGTGGGACTCCAGGTGGCTCTTCAAAATGCAGTTTATTGTATCTGTCAGGAAAATCCATCCACAAACACCAGAGGTTTGTGGCCAAAAAGGAGACAGAGGAGTCCTGGAACTTTATTCCAATCAAGGGAGAGGCCATGGGGCATTCCCCTGGGGTCTCTCCAATTTTTGGAGGACACAGCCTCCTTTATATCCCAATTTCCCTTCTCTCTTTGCCCATTGTTGAGGTACTTGAGAGGTTCAGATTCCCTGATACACCTGAACCCAAAGATTCCCCTCTAATGTACAACCCTCCCTTTGAATTTTTAATTCTTGCGGAATTGAGGGGTTTTTCTTCCCCATTGTTTCTTTCATCTTTCAATATCCAATTTCATTTCTCAGCCAACCTAAAGTTGATTTGTAAAATCAAATCTCTTTTTCCATTCACCAATCAGTGGAATCCTTCCCATGGTTTCTTTTCTCTCCCAGTGCTGGTTTTGTCTCCCAGCAGACCCACAGCTGGTTTGGAAAGACAAATCCACTGTTCCTGTCATATCCAAGCAGTCGAGGGTTGTGGGTGACAGAGCTGTGCCCACAGCTGTCAGCTCCAGCTGCAGGCAGGCCTGGAGACCCTGAGTTTAGGTTACAATGCATTCTATACTTTTCTTTTGGTTACACTGCATTCTATGCTTTTCTTTGCTGAGCATCTTAATACAGCAGAACCAATCTATACCTTAACTTTTATCTCTAGCCTATCATAACTACCATAATTACCATATTCATGTTACTGTTCTCCAATCACTCAAAGTCAGTGCATTACAGTTTAAGCTAGAAGTTGTTTTTCAGTTTTCTTGCAGTGGAAAATTCTGAGACCTTTTTTCTACTTGCCACATTGGCAGGCTTGTTTGCCTGTGCTCTCTTTCTGCTTGGTAAAAACATCTTCTTGTTTGGGATGGGTTTATCCTTTGCTCTAAGCCATAAAACCCCTCCTAACCAACACACCCTTTGCCTCCTTGGTTATCCAGTGAGACTGGCCCAGCAATTCTTTTCTTCAATATCAAAACTTGCTTTCATTTCTATTCCTTCTTCAGATTCTACATTTAAAAATCTTTCTGCCAAGCACACATATCTGTGAGACTTTCGTCAAACTTTCATCCTTCCCAACACCCTCCCTGCCTCCCCAGGCTCAGTTTGGCAGTGAAACTCCGGATTTAATGGAATTTAAGTGCATTGTTAAGGTGACAAAGCCGGGAGTGAGGCTGGGCTGCTTGTTATTTACCTGCTGATAAACACAGCCCTGCTCCTTATCAGCACATCTCCCCCTGCCTGCCCGGGGAAAACAATCTCTGCAGCTCTGATATCCAAGCTTCAGAGGAAATTCTAATAAAGCTGTAGCAGGTTTGGGGGGGAGGATTTGCAATGCTGAGCATTAGAGAGCCTCAGTTGCATTCTGTTGTGCTGAATTAGGGCTGGTTGGCTCTGAATGGAATAAATCTAATCGTGTTTGTCACCTCGCTGTGGTGTGACTGGAACCAAGCTCTGCTTCCGGGCTGGGAGTGTGTGGGAAGTTGCTTTGCTTCTGTCACTTGGCTTCTTTAAATTGGGGGTAATTAGCAGCGAGGGTGGGATTCATTATTTGATTATTTTAATTGCCAGGAGCACAAAGGTCTCCCTGTGGCTGCAGCACTGGAACGGGAGGAGGAAGAACCTGATTTCCTTTCTGGGATAATTGAGGTTGGGAAAGCTCTCCAAGGTCACCCAGCCCAAGCTGTCACCAGTTCTTGTCCCCAGCCACATCCCCAGACCTGCCCTGGACACCTCCAGGTGATAGTGGGGCCTGGGAAAATATTAAAATAGACTCTGGGGGCTCCAAACCTCCCTGGGCAGCTCCAAGGTCTGATCTCGTATTGTGCCATTAATTAATTATTAATGAGCATCTTAGCTGAGCTTGTCTGCTCTCTTAAACAAAATGCACTTAAGCAGGAGGAATTTCCTCATGGAAAAGGTGCTCAGGCCTTGTAATTCCCATTATTTCTGGGGAATGACGAGTGCACTGCTCCTCCTGCAAGGAAAAAATCTTGTTTCAGTCTGCCTTTGGGGTTAAAATGGCTCTTAAAAACATCCCGGTGGGGAATTCCAGCCTTAAAACATTCCAGGGAAGGAGGGGAGGCCTGGAGGGAGCGCATCCTTCCAAGGGACATCCCTGACTGCTCCCACAGGTTCCTTTGCCTCGTTCGTGGGGTGGTTTTTTGCACGATTCCCTACAGGCAGAGGAGTTCCATGAGCCAAGCTGCTCTCCCCGAGGTGTGGGGGTGATGTGGGGTCTGTCCCTGCCCTCCCTGAGGCACCTGCAGGCTCTGGAGCAGAGTGGAAGGAGCAGGAGAGGAGGAACAATAACTGATCTAATGATTCATTTTCCTTGTAAAAGTCCACAGCGAGGAGAAGTCTCCTGCGACCCAGAAATGAGGTCTAGAGGTGCTTAAGTATATTTTGTTTAAGAGAGCAGACAAGCTCAAATAAGATGTTCAGAATTAATGGTACAGCTCTCCTGATAATTTCAGGAGAGGTTTGGATGAAAAGTTAAAAATACAGGTGAAGTGAATAATAATACACAGGGAGATGAAGAGCTGCTGAGAGGTGTCCCTGAGTTGTAGTGAGAGGGAAATGAGTCAGAATTGGCAGGATATCAGTGGAATAAAAGCTGGGAGGGAGCACAAACCCCTGGCTGAGCTGGGGATGGAGCTCAGAGTGAAATTTGGGCTGGGCTCAGTTCTGTGCCCTCAACAATTCTGGTTAAACTGAGCAGCCAGTTGTGGATGGTGGAATTCCAGAATGGTTTGGGTTGGGAAGGGCCTTAAATCCCATCCAGTGCCACCCCGTCCATGGGCAGGGACACATTCCATTATCCCAGCTGCTCCAACCTCTCCTGGGGCATTCCAGGGATGATCCAGATGTGTTCTTCTCCTTGGATTTCATGTTGACTGCCAGCCTTGACTCCTCCATCCATGGAAAAACTGCTGGGATCTCCCCTTGGCTTCTCCATCAATGGAAAAGCTGCTGGGTTCTCCTTTGGCTCCTCCATCCATGGAAAAGCTGCTGGGATCTCCCCTTGGCTCCTTCATCAATGGAAAAGCTGCTGGGATCTCCCCTTGGCTTCTCCATCAATGGAAAAGCTGCTGGGATCTCCCCTTGGCTTCTCCATCAATGGAAAAACTGCTGGGTTCTCCTTTGGCTCCTCCATCCATGGAAAAACTGATGGGATCTCCCTTTGGCTCCTCCATCCGTGGAAAAGCTGCTGGGATCTCCCCTTGGCTTCTCAATCAATGGAAAAGCTGCTGGGATCTCCCCTTGACTCCTCCATCCATGGAAGAGCTGCTGGGATCTCCCCTTGGCTCCTCCATCCATGGAAAAGCTGCTGAGATCTCCCCTTGGCTCCTCCATCCATGGAAAAGCTGCTGAGATCTCCCTTTGGCTCCTCCATCCATGGAAAAGCTGCTGGGATCTCCCCTTGGCTCCTCCCATCCATGGAAAAGCTGCTGGGATCTCCCCTTGGCTCCTCCATCCATGGAAGAACTGTTGTGATCTCCCTTAATTCCTCCATCCATGGAAAAGCTGCTGTGGGATCTCCCCTTGGTTCCTCCACCCATGGAAAAACTGTTGGGATCTCCCCTTGGTTCCTCCATCCATGGAAAAGCTGCTGGGATTTCTCCTCCTCCTCCTGCTCCTCCTCCCAGCCACTCCAGTGGGTCTCACTTTGGGTTGAGCACAGTCAGGGAAGGAAGAGGGGGATCTGAGCTCCAGGAAGATGAAATTTCAGGGAGATTCACCCAAAATTTGTGGTGGAGGCTTCAGGAGGAGCCAGGACCCAGCCTGGCTGATCTTAGGGATTATCAGCAGGGATCCAAGGGGGTGTCAAAACAGAGATTAAATGAACAGAGAGGTTAAATTAAATCAACAAAATCAGTTCAGTAGGGGGAAAAAAAAGGAAGAGAAAATAACCCCAGTGATGTGCTTTGTTTTTTATTTGGAGCTGGTGTTTGACTGCACCCCGATTCTGGGCAGCACCAGGAAACCAGGGCTCCTTCAAATTCATGTTTAAATCCATCATCTCCACTTATTTCACCTGAAATAGCAGGATTTCAGATGGAATTCCTGCCTTTAGTCATGCCTTTAACTCCTGCACTTCACAGCATCCACACCAGGAATTCTCATCGTATTTGGGTCCATTTAAGAAAAACGAATGGCCAAATTGATGATAATCAAATTTCAGGGTGCTCCAAGTCTGTGTGCAAACATCTCCTGCTCCTCCAGTGCTTCTGCCTCACTTTGTGACACTTTATTGATTTTTTTTTCCCCCTTCCTTTTCTTCCTCTCTGCGTGGAAACAAATTAAAGCAGGAATTGGGATTGTAAATAGATAATGGGACGTGAATGCAGAGTAATCAGTGCCAGCCATGTACAGCCATACTAATTGTGCCAGGGGAGGGAATGGGATAAATATTTCATGCCTGGATTCAGTGGGAAGTGAGAGAGCAAGGAAAGAAAGAAAAGAGTTGAGAAGGCCTCAGTTCAGTGCTTTTTCTCAAAAAGAGGAGTTTTGATGGCATTTACCCCTCCCTGTTTTGAAGAAAGGAATTTTGTTTAATGTGGAGGCTTTGGTGTCACACAAGGGAAGAACGCCCCAGGTTTGGGATGAGTCCACCCTTCAAGGATGTGCTGATCAAAACCCAAACCAGGGATGGGAGACAGGAGAAGCTGAGCCTCCTTCAGGCAGCTTTGCTTCATTGTTTGTTTTTTTATCTCAGGCAGTTGAATTACAGCTGTGAAAGGGAAATTTGGCTCTGCACAGCTAAAGATTATTTCTGAGGGGTTTGCTGCTGCAGAATGAGCAATGGAATGGCCCTTGGGGGGTGAGAGCATTGAGTTTAAGGGTGTTGTCATAACAACCAGCCAGGGGAACTTGCTCAGGATGGGTTTGGGGCATCCCATGTTTGATCTCAGCCCCAAATCTGTTGTTTGAATTTGGTTCTTCGAGAAAGTTTCCAATTCAATGGGTTCAGCTGCCTTGGAGTTCCCCAAGGATGACACAAAGAGAATCCATTTCTGGTCCACCTCATCCTCCTGAAAGAGCTGGGAACAGGGATGGAGACAATCCATGGGGAAATGATTGGGAACAGCCTTAAATCCCAGTCTGAAATCATCCCAGAGCGCTGCAGGGTCCAGGCACGGGATAATCCAGGGTTTGGATTGTACTGTAGGTGGCAGAGATGCTTTAGTTATGCACTAATCACCCTGCCAGCTCATTAAGGGGCTGGGAGCACGGGGATGCCATTAATTAATGCTGCCAATTCCAGCCTGGCTCCCACCTGGAGGAGCTGAGGTCGCCTCTGGATGGGCTGGGTGGCTGAAGGACTCTTCAGATGCTCCATGGGCCGTCAGATCTGCAGCTAAAAAATGTTCCATAATCAAATCTGAAATATCCTCCGGATGGAACAGATTCCCAGGATCCTTTTGCCTTCATCAAAAAAAAAAAGCAGGAGGTGTTGGGATGGCAAAAAAAGAATGTTGGAATGGCAAAAATGGGTGTTGGAATGGCAAAAATGGGTGTTGGATGCCAGTAAAAGGTGTTGGAATGCCAATAATGGGTGCTGAAATTGCAGTAATTTTTAAGTAAGTGATAATTGGGGATTAAAAGAATTAACTTTCATTAGCAGGAACAGAGAGAGCATTGGTGTCCCCACCATGGTGAATGTCTGAGTCTGAAGTGTTGTTCCAGTCTAAAACTTGGTTTGGGACAAAACTCAGCCAGGAATTGTGAGCTGGAGTTAAATGAAGCAAGCAACATCATATTTTAGAAGGAAATAAAATTATAAACAAATATGAAGGGCTGCTGGGTTCTGGAGCTGCCCACCTCTGATCCTGGCTGGAATCTTCCTCAGGTTGGGGTTGGTCATAAATAAAATCAAAAATAAAGATGTTCTTGCCATCCTTTCCCTTCCTGAGTTAAAATAAATGGGTTTTTTGGAGTGAGGTCAACCAAATGTGAAGAGACCTCTGTAATTACAAACTTGCAGCTCTCAGCTGGGAATCCTGGCAGGAATGTGGGGCTGGAAGCAGCCCTGGAGTGGGGAGGGTGCTCTCCTTGGCTGTGTGGTACCCACAGAGGAGTTCCCAGGCTCCTGGGGGAGGAGGATGGCCTGGAGAGGTCGCTTTGGGCTGTCACTGCCAGCTCCTGACGTGGCTGTGCTGCTTTGCTCTCCTGCAGGTTCACTGGGATGAATTTGCCTGCCCCTGTGATCAGCAGTAAAAATTGGCTGAGGCTGCACTTCACCTCTGATGGCAACCACAGGCAGAAGGGCTTCAGTGCCCAGTACCAAGGTAAGGAGGGAGAAATAAATGCCCTGGCCTAGCCTCACCCAGCCCAGCCAGCCTCTTTCACCTATTTCACAATCAGTCCAGTTTGATTTCCTTATTCCTCATTCACCTATTTCACAATCATTCTGGTTTGATTTCCTCATTCGCCTATTTCACAATCATTCTGGTTTGATTTCCTCATTCACCCATTTCACAGTCAATCATTCTGGTTTGATTTCCCCTTGTGGGCACCCTAGAAAACGACTCAAACTCTAATTAACTCTGATAGTTTATAAAAGCATTGGTGTTTTAAGCCAAAGATTGAAGACTAAAGCTGCAGGGGGATAGAATATAAGATAATAAATATAGTGTAGAAAGAACATTGGTCTTTTAAGAGCTGAGGAGCTGCCCATGAGAAGCACCAAACAGGTTTGAAACTTTTGTGATAGGGAGACAACAGCATGGAACCCCTGCAATAAGATGACAACGTAAACCCCTTTTTAGAGTTACCCCACCATTTCAGGAAGAAAGGGCTCAAACCTTCATCTCCAACTCCCAAAGCTGATTTTAGGCTAAACTTCTTCCTGCCCCCCTAAACATCCCAAATTGCCCCTTGAGATAACTCCCACACAAGCTCCAACACCACAAAGTCAACAACATTAAGAGTAACCCCAGCTGCCTCCCTGCATGGCCCTGCTGCTGTTATTTTCCAGCTGGAATCCCCCCAAAGTGTGGTTTTCATAGAAAAACCCAGCTTGGTTTGGGTTGGGAAGGGCCTTAGAACCCATCCAGTGGCACCTCCACTGTCCCAGGGTGCTCCAGGTGCCCTCCAGCCTGGCCTTGGACACTCCCAGGGATCCGGGGGCTTCTCTGGGAAATCCATCTCAGCCCCTCC
The DNA here is from genome assembly GCA_039654755.1 of Calcarius lapponicus. Taxonomy (NCBI): domain Eukaryota; kingdom Metazoa; phylum Chordata; class Aves; order Passeriformes; family Fringillidae; genus Calcarius; species Calcarius lapponicus. The sequence continues at coordinate 18,617,444 of JBBFKN010000011.1, forward strand.
TCACCCTCACAGGGCAGAACTCAGGACTGGGATAAAAAGATTTCAGGATGGGGAAATCTTCAGGTGCTGTTGAGGGACAGAAGATCCTTTGGCAGTGAAGATGCTGCTCCTGGTGGGACCAGAGTGGATTCCTTGGAAATGTTCCCACCACTCCCTGTGATGTTTTTGAAGGAGGTTGTGGGTGCAGGATCCGGGAGAGGGCAGTGAAGAAGGGAAGGAGCAGGAATGGTTTGAGTCCCCTCAGGGGAGCTCTGCAGGTTTGCTCCCAAGAGGTCTTTGCTGGGAAAAAGCTCTGGAGAGGAGTCCAGGGAAAGGGAGAGGATTTCCCTTGGATAGATCCACAGAGCTGCCTCGTTTGGGTGTCCCCAGGTTGTTCTTAGCAGGGCTGTCATGGCCTCAACAAATGAACCACATCATTATTTAACTTCCCTGCTTTCCTCGAACCTGTAAATCACTTTAAACTGCAAGGGAAAAAAAAAAAAAAGGGAAAAAGGTCTTTAAACAAGGGGAAAAAAAACGCTTTTGTTGTTGCTGTGCAGCATAAATGTCTGGGAAAAGCAGCTTCCCTGTGGATGGCTTTTCCCTGGCTGTCAGGATTGCAGCTTCCTCCAAAGCACCTGTCTGAGTCAGCCTTTTCCTCCACAGCCAAGTCAGGGTGAATGTCCTCATTCCCCTGAGCAGAGAAACGTCAGGGGGTTCTCATCTCATGTGCAGAGGGGATGAGCTGGGGATGGAGTGTTGGAAAAGGAACTGAACTCCCCATTCTGAGCTGGAATCCAGGCAGGACCTCGGCCCAGCTGCCAGAGGGGACCTGCCCTCGTTTTTCCTGCTGGTTTTTGTGGAGTTTGGCAGCTTCTTTCTGCCTTTCAGTGCTTGAAAACCCAGCAAAACAAGCAGCCAAGCAGTGGAGATTCCCAGGGATGAAGGGAAGGTGTCTGCAGGCAGTGGGATCTGTAGGACAGGAGATGCTGATACTTTAAAAACCTCCCTGTAACCCTTTCCACAACCTGGCCTGGACATAAATATTTCACTGGAGATAAATCCCTACAAAACAGGCCATGTAATTCCACAGCAAGCACAGCAGCTGAAATACATTTTTCATCAGGAGAACTGAATCAGGATCGGCCAGGAGAAGCAAGGGGAGGCTTTAGGGTGGCTCTAATTTGCTGTCTGTTTTCCAAAGACGTGTCTGTACATCATTTATGAACCCCCTGGGTCCCCTAGGACAGGGTCTGGCTTTGCTGATAATCTATAAGAAAACAATTTCCCTTCCAGCTTGTTTAAATTGATCCCGAGTTTTGCAGAACACCTTCTCTGTCTGTTCCCTCTCTGCTCTCCCTAATCCGTGCCCTCATTTGGAAATCACTTTAGGAATGTAAAAGCAAGGTTAGATGCAATCAGGCTGTGGGGAAGGGTTTTTGTTGTTGTCGTTGTTGAACACAGCAAATTCTTTTTGTTCCCTTCCTGGGAGAGTTAAATATTTCCCTTTTCCCTTTCATTAAGGTGAATCTTGATTTTTGCAAATGCTTTTGCCCCATTCCCCATGTAAGGAAATCAAAGGGGACTGGGAGAAATGTGTGCATAGAATTATTTTTAAAAATTATTTTTTATTTTTCTCCCCATCCTGTCTCCTCAAAAAAGTGCAAGAAAATAATCTAGAAGTTTTTCATCAGGTGAGGTGGCAGCACCTCAGGTGTCCCCCCATCAGAGGGGCTGGGTGGGAATTTATGAAATCAGAGGGTTTTGGGAAAGCTGCAAAAGGCCAGTGATAGGGCTGGAACTGGAGAGATGGGAATGCTGCCCTGGCTGCTGCTGCTGCCCCTCTCTGCACATGTTTTATGGCAGAACTTGGCTCCCTAATTGCTCTGGAGCTGATTGTTACCAACACATAATTGCAGCTTTGATCGATCTCCCCGCCCCGGCCGCTTCCCTTCCCTGCGGGAGGAAGATAAATGGGATGAGCTCCAGCCCTGCACAGGACAGAGCTGCCTCCTTCAGGGAGGGGCTGGGGAGCTCCCTGCTGCTCACCAGAGACACTTAAATGGCTTTGTGAGGGTGTCACGGAATCTTGGAATGGTTTGGAATGGGTTTAAATCCCATCCACTTCCACCCCTTCCGTGGGCAGCGACCTCCCAAAATCCCAGGGTGCTCCCAGCCCCATCCATGGCTTTGATCTACAGATCTATCCATGGGTAGATCTGTAGTTCTACCCATGGATAGATCAGTTTGGCTTCAGTTTGGACAGATCTTTGTCCCTCTTCATCCTGGATCTCCCACTCCTCATCTTGGATCTTCCATTTCTCATCTTGGACCTTCTACTCTTTATCCTGGATCTCCCACTCCTCATCCTGGATCTCCCACTCCTCATCTTGGATCTTCCATTTCTCATCTTGTATCTTCTACTCCTCATCCTAGATCTCCCAGTTCTCATCCTGGATCTCCCACTCCTCATCTTAGATCTTCCCCTCCTCATTTTCAATCTTCCCCTCATTTTCAGTCTTCCCCTTTTCATCTTGGATCTTCCCTTCCTCACCTTGGATCTTCCATTTCTCATCTTGGATGTCCCATTCCTTATCTTGGATCTTCCCCCTTTCATCTTGGATCTTCCACTCTTCATCCTGATCTTCCATTCCTCGCCTTGGATCTTCTCCTTTTCACCTTGGATCCTCTCCCTTTCATCCTGGATCTTCCGCTTTTCGTCCTGATCTTCCATTCCTCATCTTGGATCTTCCATTTCTCATCTTGGATCTTCTGCTCTTTATCCTGGATCTTCCCCTCTTCATCCTTATCTCCCACTCTTCTTCTTGGATCTCCCATTCCTCAACTTAGACCTTCCTCTCCTCATTTTTGATCTTCCTGTCATTTTCAATCTTCCTCCTTTCATCTTGGATCTTTCACTCTTCATCTTGATCTTCCATTCCTCATCTTGGATCTTCTCCTTTCCATCTTGGATCTTTCCCCTTATCCTGGTCTCCCCCTCCTCATCTTGGATCTTCCATTTCCCATCTTGGATCGCACCCTTGGGTTCCAAAGGGATTTTTGGCTCCTGCCATGGGACCTGTGTAGTCTCCTGGGCAGTTCTAGAAAATCCCAGTGCTTGTGCAGGCTCTGATTCCCAAAGATCCATTGCTCAGGCTGCCAAAAGAGGGATTTTTCCAAAGAGTTGCATTTGAGGGGGTTTCTCTTCACCTCCAAGAACAAGAACCCCTGTGAGCATCCTGCTGCTGAACCATCCCAGCAGGAGGGAGAGATCCAGGCAGGATCTGGATTTAACAGCAGTTCCCCCAACAAGGAGAGCAGAGCTTCATGGAATTGATTTTTTTTTCTGTTGCTGTTGCTGAAACACTGTTTTCCAAATTAAAAATAAATAAATGTCTGCTTAAATCCTCATTTAGAGCAACATGAAGTGGTTTGAAAGGAACAGCCCGGCCTGCCTGCCATGCTGGCAGAGCTTTGTAATGTCATCTCTCAAATCTGACAGGATGCTGAGTATTCCATTAGATCTGTTGGATGTGTGTGAGCAGCAAAAGCCTCCAGAAAACAGGAGTTTCTGTTCATCCAATTATCCTGACACAGTCCTTTGTAGTACTGCTCCACATTCCAATTTACAAACAAAGTAGATTTTCAAATACAGGATTTTTGAGGGCAGGGAGTGGGAGAATTGTTCTTATTTGTTTAAATTTTTAAAAAAGCACAAAACAAGTGGTGCTTTGCTGTGCCTGGTTCTGATCTAAATGGAGTCATTTGTAAAGTCTGACTTCCATCATTAGAGCTCCCAAATGAAGGATGAGGAGGAGAGGATGCAGTGATTCCTCTTGATCAATTTATCTTCACCAGTTTATCTTTATCAATTCTCCTGGAAAGGGACATGGTGCAATTAGGGGAGGAGATGTTTCCTGGGGATGCAGCTCAAGCTCTGAATTTTGGGATTGCTGCTCAGTGATGAGTGTCTTGTTCCCATTGCTGAGGGGTTTGGGAGCCAGGTTTTCCATCAGGAACGGGCTTGGAGGGGGATGTTTGTTGGATGGGATCTGGCAGGGATGGCTCTGGGAGAACCTTGGTTAGAAATGTGTCCCTGAAAAATTTCCAAGTCTGGCTGTATCCAAATTATGAATTTCCCCATGCCAGAGAATCCTGGAATGGTTTGGGTTGGAAGAGACCTTAAAATTCCTCTTGATTCCACCCCCTGGCACCTTCCACTGCCTTCTCCTGGATTTGGGATGTTCAGCACTGGGGAAATCCCTGCAGGTTGCTGTGTCCTGATGGAGGAGTTCCCCAGGATGTCGCGTCCCATCCATGGTGCCACCATCAGCTCTGGTGGGGTTCACCAATGCTTGGGGAGCTTTGCTTGGCCTCTGAATTCCCTTTGTGGTGCACAAATCATCCGAGCTGAGCTTTTGTTCGCGTGGAGAGTGGGAACATCCCCTGGGGGCTGGATGTGCAGTGGGAAGCTGTGGAGAGCACCAAAATGGGGATTATTTTGTAAAGCTCGTGCCCCAAAGCACAACCACAGAGCAAAGACTTCGAGACTGCAAGGTCCCAACCCACATCCTTGGAAAATTCAAATCAAAATCCAAATTTGGCCTTGGAAACTTGGAATTGCCTGGATTTTATTGCCTAGGAGGGAATGTTGGATGGGATTGAGGGGTTATCCCTGTGTTGGCTTGGAAAAAGCTGGAGAATCACTACAGGAATGTCTGCCACTATTTTATTTGAAGCAGAAATAGATTTTTACCCCAAAAATGTGAGTTTTAGCAGCCCCAAGTCCTTCTTTTCATCCATTGATATCACGTTTATTAAAAACCTTGAGATCAGGCTGGAAATATCCTGTGATTCCCATCCACGTGGACCTTTGGGGCATCCCAAACCCTGCTGCTTTTTCTTCCTCCTGCTGCACTTGCAGGTGGATTTGGAGTAAAAAGAAACAAAGAGTTCGATTTGCTTTGACAGCAGCCTGCTGTTAATTAGTTTTCCCTTCTTAAATTAATAAAAAAAGACAGCTGCCCTGAACAGATTGAAGCTGCTGAGGAAGACACGAGCAGCAGCAGCTTTTCCTCATGAATATTTTCCAGCTAAAATTTTTTGAAGTTCTTGCTGCTTTATTTAAAGAGAAAGCCAAAAGCTGTGAGGAAATGATGAGTGGAAAGCTGCACCCAGCATCTCCCTCAAAGCAGCACCTCAGGTGAGCTTCAAGGAGCCTCTCCCTGTCTGAGCCTCCTGCAACAGCTGTTCCAAACAGGTTCTTTTTAAGCCCAAAAAAAAAACCCAGCACGATTAAAAACCCCCTCTTCAGTTACATGGGTAATTCTTCTTGACAGCTTTGTCTTAGGAATGTGCTAATTTAGGGATGAAAGCCTGACAAGATGAAGAACACGAGGAGAAGGGTTTGAAGTGGGTTTCTCCAAGGATAAGGGCTGGCTCGTCAGGAAGAGGCTCCCAGAAAGTGATTTGGACACTGAGTAATCCCAATTCCTGTTGGGTTTTCCCAAATCCTCACAGTGAAGGCTCTTTTATCCCAATTCCTGCAGTGGGGGCTCTTTTATCCCAGTTTTTCATAGCGAGGGCTGGGTTATCCCAGTTCCTGTTGGAATTATCCTAATTCCTGTTGGGTTATCCCAAATCCTGCAGTGAAGGCTCTTCTATCCCAATTCCTGCAGTGAGGGCTGGGTTATCCCAATTCCTGTTGGAATTATCCCAATTCCTGTTGGATTTTCCCAATTCCTGCAGTGAGGGCTGAGTTTATCCCAATTCCTGTTGGAATTATCCCAATTCCTGTTGGGTTATCCCAATTCCTGTTGGGTTATCCCAGTTCCTGTTGGAATTATCCCAATTCCTGTTGGGTTATCCCAATTCCTGTTGGGTTATCCCAGTTCCTGTTGGAATTATCCCAATTCCTGTTGGGTTATCCCAAATCCTGCAGTGAAGGCTCTTCTATCCCAATTCCTGCAGTGAGGGCTGGGTTATCCCAATTCATATTGGGTTATCCCAATTTCTGCCAATGAGGGCTGGATTATCCCAATTCCTGTTGGAATTACCCCAATTCCTGTTGGGTTATCCCAATTCCTGTTGGAATTATCCCAATTCCTGTTGGATTTTCCCAATTCCTGCAGTGGAGCGTCTTTTATCCCAGTTCCTGCAGTGAAGACTGGGTTATCCCAATTCCTGTTGGAATTATCCCAATTCCTGTTGGAATTACCCCAATTCCAGTTGGGTTATCCCAATTCCTGCTCTTTTATCCCAGCTCCTGACAGCAGAGGCTGTTTTATCCCAGTTCCTGCCTCTGGAGGCTGGAAAGATCCCAGATCCAGGTGTTTGTGCTGCTCCCAGATGGTTCTGCGAGGTGGGGTTTGTGTCAAACCCTCGGGGTGGAGGCAGCAGCAGCCAAGTCCAGAGCAGAAAAACAAATTGCTGCTCCCTGGTGCGGGGAAAAGGATGGGGCTCTTGGAGATGGATGAATTCTTGTTCCCTTTCCTGGTTTTTCTCCTCTTCTGCTGGAGGTTTGGAGCAGGGAGGGAATGGTCTCACTTGGGGAGGAGTCCCCCAGGTGTGGGGCTCCAAGCTGATATTTCCCTTGGCCAGTAATGAGGTTCAATTTTATTTTCCCTGCTGTTTTCCTGCCTTTTCCTGCTGTTTATTCACTCTAGCTCTGCGGTTTTTAGGTTATGAGTGCTCCCCTGGAGTAGCTCTGCTGTATAATGGCTTCATGGGATAAATCCCAAAAAAATTGGGGGAAACCAGCTCAGCATTTTCCTCTCAGCATCCCTGAAGCTCCTCAGAGCTTCCCTTTTGCCCGTCTCCCATTTTTAGTGGGTTACAGAGGGATTGGGGAGGGGTTGGACCCCATTTTTATTTTGAAACTAAACCTCTCCAAAGCCCTAGCATGGAAAACAAATCCCTCTCCAAAACCCTGACATGGAAAAACAAACCCCTGCTGGTTTTGAGCAGTCAAGATAAACTGATCCCAAAGGGAAGGATGCAGGATGTGGGCGATTCACATTTTTATTTTTAAAATAAAAACTTGACAATCCCTGAAGCTCAGCTCAACCTTTTCCTCTTTTTTCCTTTGTTTCCCACCCCTGCAGTCAAGAAGCAGATGGAGCTCAAGTCCAGAGGGGTGAAACTCATGCCCAGCAAGGACAACAACCAGAAGACATCTGTGTGTAAGTTTTTCTGGCTCTTCCTCGCTGTCTTTTTTTGATAACAATCTCCTGGAACATTTCATTGGACTTTCCAGTAATCTCTAAAACTTCGCCACTCTGAAAAGTTTGGGTGCTTTTCCCTCTTCCCTCTGCATTTCTGCATCACTCCCTCCTCCCAGTGCTCTGGTCACAAGCATTTACTAACTCCTGCAAGGGTGCAAGGGTTGGATTTTCTGCATTTGGTGGATTCTGTGCTCCAGGGTCGTGGCTTTGGGCTCCTTTTAGTGGGAAAAACGAAGAAATTTGGGGTTGGGATCGGTGTTACTGCTGTAAATAAGGAGCAGGGATAAGGAACAACATTAAAACAAGAATATTAGAAAATTTACAGAGGTAGTCACAGCATCTTCCTTTTTCTAGTTGAGTTTTATTTCGTTTTCCCTGAAGAAAAATCGTAATTCTGGCTTTGTAATGCTGGCTTTTCAGGTTGTAGTGTTGATTTTTCAGGTTGTGTGTAGTGCTTGGCGTGCCAGGGGCAGAAGAGTGGGGTCACTGCTGTGCCTCCCTTGGACAGGTGGGAAATATTTCAGTTTTCCATCAGGTTCTTCCCAAATCAGGAGCAAAACCTGTGGCTTTTGTCCCTGAATCTTGAGCTCTTACTAAAATGAAACAGGAGGGATCTGACTGGGAGTTAATATTTTATGTGGGTTCAAACGGGAGCAGGATGGAGCATTTTTCCAAATGGATTTTAGGGGGGAGAAGCTGGAATTGCTCATTTTGTTGCACAGC
>JBBFKN010000011.1:18625468-18700757 GCA_039654755.1 Calcarius lapponicus
AATTGCTTGCTCTCTAGGAAGGATCTTCTTCCTCTGCTTTTTTATGCCAACACAATGTATAATGACTGGAGGTTAAAAAAGTGCTCTGCAGACTCCACAGAACTTAGTATTTCATCACTTCTGCTGCTCAGCACCATTTTAATAACAAAAACAGGTTGTCAGGGTCATAAACCCCAGGTGAACATTCCCTTCCTGCCCACATTCCCCTGGCAGGAACAGGAACTTTCAGCCAGAGGAGCACTGCATGAAAACAAAGTGCGTTTAGCAACAGCTCTGGGAGATTTGTCATATAAGTTTGAGCTTAATGAAAATAAAAATCAAATTAAGGATCTTGCAAAATCTTCCTTGGGATTTTTCAAGTGATGAGATTTAATTAAAAGTAAGCAAGGAAAAAGGGAAGAATTGCATGGACTGAGAGGAATAACCCAGAACTGCATTCAGGACAGGGTGGGCAGAGACTGGGAGGAGAAATCAAGGGCAGTGAGCCTTGGTGGGGAAGGATTTTTCTCAGGGATGGTTTCAGCTGCTCAGAGCAGCCTGAGGGATCTCTGCAGACTGGAGCAGCCTCCTCCTATACTGGTTTAACTGGGATGGAAAGAGGGTGAGGGCTGGGACGCCACAAAAGGGTGCTGTGGATTATTGATTGATATAAAACCGTGGAATCCCAGAGTAGTTTGGGTTTGGAAGGGACCTTAAAGTTCATCTCATTCCACCCCTGCCACGGGCAGGAACACCCTTCCACTACCCCAGGGTGCTCCAAGCCCTGTCCAGCCTTCCAGGGACACTTCCAGGGGCAGCCACAGCTTCTCTGGGAATTCTATCCCAGCCCCTCCCCACCCTCACAGGGAGGAATTTCTCCCTAATCTCTCACCTAAACTTCCCCTCTCTCAGTCTGACTCAGACTCACATCCATTTATTGACTCCTTTCAGCCCTAATAAATATCTGAGATGTGTAGCTGAAGGTTCAGATTACATTTTGGATCCAAACTAGGTCACATTTGCTCCCAAAGCCAAAAATAAGCTCTTATTTCAAAACCACAGGATAAACAGAAGCCTTTCCATCATCATGGAGCATTCTTCAGCCTGATGTTCCTTTCAGAGCACAGACCCTCTCATGCATAAATGCCATGGTAGGACAAGGATTCAGGAGTGGCGGGTTAATGTAATAATGTTTTTGCAAAATGAGAAAAATAATCAAATAAGCCCTCAAATGGAAATGTTGGCATTCACTCCCAACAGTGCAGTGTCAAAAAAGGAGATTATAATTACCTCTAAGGCTCACAACAGCAAATGCAGCTTCCCACTGGAGTTTTACCTCCATGTATTAAAAAATCTCCTAATTTACAGGTATTGGCTCCATTAAACCCTATGGAAATCCTGCACTGTAAAGCCCATAATCCTCCCCCTCAGACCTCCCACCACCTGGGGGGTGTCCCCAAGCTGGGGAACAGCTCTGTACCCACAGCAATTCCCTCCCTTTCAGGCCAGGATGTGCTGAGCAGCAATGACAGATGCCCCTGAATCCTCTGGGAAGCCTCAGCTGCAGGATCTGATTTCAGCTCTCACAGAGCACAGGGTGATAATCCCTCCTGCAACAGCCACTAAACACGAGAGGAAAGACCCAAATTTCCAGGTGATGCCCCAGGTTTGAGCTTTGATATTTTTCAGGTTCTGTGCTGCTTTAGTGGGTGGGTCTGGGCTTCATATGAGGGGATGGTGAGCTCTGTGCACAGAGCAGGGAGACAAAACAATTCCTGCTCCAGCTGGGGACCAAGGACAAATAATCCAAATTTCAGCCCCAAGAGCACAAACAATGTGGACTGAAGAGAGAAAAACAAGAGGGATGGGACTGCATGGGCTAAAGCTGGAATTGGACATTGAACTCCAAGATGCAAATGGAGCAGAAATTATAAAAGTGAGAGACCCCATGACCAGTTGTGCATTTTGTGACCATTATTGGTTCATGTTGGGTGTAGCCCTTGCTGGGCTCTTGTGGATCCATTGAGGCTTTCTAATAAATCCCTACTTCATTCTAATAAACCCATACTTTTATTAGAACCCATGCTGGATTCTAATAAACCCATACTTTATCACCTGCCCAAGGTGGATCCATTGAAGCCTTTTAATAAATCCTTTTAATAAATCCCTGCTTTATTCTTTAGCTCTCTCCAGTCTCTGTTCTAGCCAGCCTTCACCAGGCATCCCTGGGATGGGGCCTGAACTCAGCTCAAGGGTTGGTTTTGCTCCTAAGTGAGACTCAGTCATTTTTTTGGTTCCTTCATTCCTGTTGTGCAAGCCAAGGTGAAGGATCCCACCCTGCCCCTTCATCCCCGGGGTATTTTCTGGGCAGCTGGACAGAACCAGGGATGGAGGTGACCATCAGGAATCTCATGGGATTGCTGCTCTCCTGCTGTGGCTCTGAGAAAAAGCTGATGGGATCAGAATCTTTCAGACAAGTCCCTCATACACCCAGATCCAGAGACCAGTTTTGGTGTTGAGGCTTCCCAGTAACTCTTCACATTCTGCAGCTGCCCCCAGATTGGCAATTTCCTTTTAAAAACCACCAGGTTTATAATGTGCCTTTAAGACCAGAAAATAAAGATGTGGAATTAAATAAAACCCACAGCAAAACAGAAACATCTCCCTGTTCCTTGCTCTTTCCCTTTTAACCTACAGACTCCAGGTCTTCAGGAGGGATTTGCAGGGAATTTTGTGGCTCCTCTCCTTTGCCTCAGCTCCAACCACAGCCTCAGCACTAATAAATGTATTTACAAGTGGTTTTTGCTCACTCCATTGAATCACCGTGCTCAGGGTGAGTTTCCAGGTCCTGACTTCCCCCTGGGATTTTGGGAAGGGGCTGGCTGCTGGCTGAGGTCTCTGATTTAATCACTCAACCTTACCCTTCTCCTTCATTTGCAAACCCACAAGGGCGTGTGAAGAGTTTGAGTCATCTCTGAGTCAGCTCCTCTGAGCACACAGAACCCGAGGCCAGCAGCTGCAGAAAGGGAAATTTTCTGGATGATGGAGAAGAAACCATCCTGGCACGAAGGTCTGAGGCTCCAGGCACGGTAAGTCCTTGCAGAGGTGACTTCATTTAAAGGGAGAGTGGATCCCTCCAGCAGCCCTGGGAACACGGGGAGAGGGGAAATGATGGATTTTTCCTCACTACAGACCCCGAGGAGGAGCCAGCATTCCTCAGCCTCCCCCTCTGGAGGCCCCAGTGATGGTGTCAAGCAGGTGATGGAGCAGCAGGACCTGGGATCCCTCCTTGTGCTGCTGAGCCAGAAAACATCACAGTGTGAAAAATACGTATTTTATGATTGGCTTTTCACAAATATTAAAATGAATATTATATGTGTTGTGTTAGAAAGTGATGCTGGATTATAGTGTGTTAAATAAAGTTTTAGGTTATAACAAAATGTTAAAATAGAAACTATGCTATGTAGGATACTTTTGTTCTAAAGAAAGGACTCACACCAAGATAGCAGCCACAGGACACCTAAATCTTTCAGAGAGAAAGAATTTATTGCCTTTTTTTCAGAAGAAATGAACTTCTTCCTGCCTCACTCGGGCAGGATGATGCTATCAGGATTCAGAGGAAGAAGCAGACGCTGCCCAGACAGAATCCTGTGTTTGAATGGAGTTTATGCATCATGTATGAGGTGTATGAATATGCAACAGGTTATTGTTTTTAAGGGTTAATCCTCTGTTAACGTGGGTCGTTTTTTGGGCTAGTGCTGCCCAGAAAAGTTACCCAGACTGTCTGGAACTCTTTGTTTCTATTGTCTCATATTGTTCTAATTCAAATTGTCCAAATATTATTCCTCTAATTGTATTACTACTTTTATAACCATTTTATAACTATTAAACTTCTAAAATTTTAAAAACAACTGATCGACGTTTTTCACAACAGATATCTTAGAAACAGAGAATGGTTTTGGGCTTAGGGAACCCTTAAACCCAAACCACAAACCAAAACCTTTTGGGCTTTTGGAGGGACTTTAAAGATGGTCTGGTTCCAAAGCCCCACCATGGGGCTTGATTTGATCTTAATATGATTAGAAAGGTTGTGAGAGCAGGGTGCTCAGGGGAAGGGTGAAATGGTGGGGCAGGAAAGATCCACAAGTTTTTGGGATAAAAACCCACTCGGGGTGGCTACAGGCCGATATATAAAAATATATAAATATATATAGATATATATAAATACTGACATAATTTCTGACAAATCCTTTGCTAGGATTTTTTCTCCTGAGAAGCTGAGAAGCCTCAGAAGAAAAGAAAAACAATAATTATCTGCTGCTGTGGAATGCATCAGGTGCATCTTTGATTGGTCCCTGTGAGTTGTTTTTACTTGATGACCAATGACAGCCACCTGTGTCGAGGCTGGGAGCAGTCCCAAGATTTTATTATAATTTCATTCCATTTCTTTCCTTTCAAGCCTTCTGATGAAATCCTTTCTTCTATTCTTTTAGTATAGTTTTAGTATATTTTCTCGCAATATAATATATATCATTTAATCACATCATATCATAATATATACATTTTCTTTTAATATAATATATATCATAAAATAATAAATCAGCTTTCTGCAACATGGAGTCAAGATTCTTGTCTCTTCCCTCATCCTGGGAGCCCTGTGAACACCAGCACACAGGCAGATGCTGCAGGTGGAAGGAATGATGGAGCACAAGGAGCAGAAGGTCTCTTGCAACTGGGAGGGAGTGGAAACCAGTGCTGGAGAGGCACTGGAGCCAAGAGCACAGCACAGGCCTCGTTGCTGGCACTGAATTCCCATGGAAAGCATCCAGCCCTGATTGCAGCAGGTGTCAGAACAAACCCCTTCAATTAGCGAGAGAGAGAGAGATGCTCGATGGGGAGGATGGGAAAATCAAGAGAAGCCATTTCATGCCAGACCTGCTTGGAGCTGGCTCTGCTGGGCCTCAGGCTCTGACTGATCCCAGCTCAGCCCACTGGTGTTTGATTCCTTGTTCCTCCTGCTCTTTTCCTCTGCTGTGGGTTTCTGACACTTAGGGAACAACCAAATAATTCCCATTATTTAGGGAATAAATGGAGCAAAACTTCCATTACCATCAGCTTTCCTCATTACTGCTTCTTAGGATTTTAAGTTTTCAGGCATCTGATAAATAAAAACCCTGCCTTTCCCACACAGCTCTGTGTCCTACACCCACCAACAAGTGAAAATAATCATTTTCTTATATGAAAACCAAAGTACAATCAAATAGTGTTTTTCTAGATGCCTGCTCATACTGCACTGTAGGAAATTAATTCCAGAGAGAATCTTGCTGAACTCCAAGGCCTGACAAACTTTTCCTCCTGTAATCATTTTTCAGAGGAAGGGAAAACAAAATACATAAACCAGACAAATGGAAATATCACTAATCCCATCATGGCTGCAGAGGAAAGGGTAATAAGGAGGAAGATGACAGAGTGGAATTGTACCACAGTGAATTTTCAGCTCAAGTTCTTTCTCTCCTGAGCTTTCCTGACCACTGCCTCGCCTGGGAGGCACCTGGAGCTGCCACCACAGAGGAAGATTTTGGGGTTCAGGCTGAAAGAGGGGAATTTTGGTTAGATCTATAGAAGGAATTCCTCCCTGTGAGGGTGGTGATGCCCTGGCACAGGTGCCCAGAGAAGCTGTGACTGCCCCTGGATCCCTGGAAGTGTCCAAGGCCAGGTTGGACGGGGCTTGGATGGACCTGGGATAGTGGAAGGTGTCCCAGGGGATGGAGTGGGGTGATCTTTAAGGTCCCTTCCAACCCAAACCACTCCATGATTCTGTGATTTGTGGGTTTTTGGTGAATTGTAACAGGATTTTGTTAATACAGAATTCCAGAACTGTGAAGGTTGGAGAAGGCCTCCAGGATCAAGCCCAACCCTAATCCCACCATGCCCTCTAAACCACATTGTGACATGAGGAAGACAACTGCCAGTTTCCATAGAGGAAGAAAAACCCCAACTTTGGTGGGAGTGGAACATTTTAGGAGCATTAAAAGCCACCAGAGTGAGCATTAGATACCCACAACCCATTTACACTGTGCACAGCAGAACTGGACTTAAAGCCTGGCTTAACTGCAAGGAAAATATTGAAATGCTTTGATGAATTGAGGTTCTTCAGAAGGGACAGGAACTCTCCTCAATAAAGCATCATTGACTCAGCTCCAACCATGAGGCAGCCCTGCCGCTGAGCTGTGGCCATCTCTTCTCCTCTCTGAGGTCAGGCTGGCAGAGGAGCTGAGCTGCAAAGAAATTTTCCCCTCCTCCAATAAAAAACCCACCCCAAAAACCCCCAAATCAACCCCCCAAAACTAAATTTGTAAAAGCCAGCAACCAACCCTGTCAGCCAACTTTTCACATCGGCCAATTATAGCTCAGCCCCCGTCACTTTGTCACTCAAGTATCACCTGCAAGATCAACCAGACCTTTATCCAAGTGTTTGGCATCTTTCTTGCAGAAAGATTTAAGGGATCTCACAGAGAAAAGCTGTTCTCAGTTTTATTTTTCTATTTTAAGTCTTGCTTATTTAAGAATATTTGTCTCAGTGGTTAAACCCCCCCATGTTTTACCTGTTGCAAAGGAGAAAAAAAGCAGCAACATTTGCTCAGGAAAGTAGCTAAAAAAAAACCCTCCCTGGGGGTCCAAATGATTTATTCTCTCTTTGGTCCTTCAGCCTCCTCTTCTATTAAAACATGGGTGAAGTTTAGCCCTCTGAAAATTAATTGCTGACGAGTTCCTGCTATGATGTATCTCTCCAGAGGTTTTGTTGGCACCTGAGAGCTGCTGCTCTGCACATCTGTACTAAAAACTGTCTGCTGGCCATAATCCTGCCCTTTAGTCCCTTATATATTCCAAATGGGAGTGAGGGCCAGCTGGAGAGGGGAATTAGCCAGGCAGGCACTTCCCAGGCAGCCACAGAGCTGGGCTGTGCCTCCAGCTAACGAGGAGGGAGAAGCAGAGACTGCCAGAGCTTTATTGATGATTTGGGACGACCATCAGAAAGCCCAAACAATAAAATCACTGGAATTGCTGCTTCGTGCATGCAGGTTAAACCTCCTCCAGCTCTCCCCATCATTTCATTTCCCCCCCTTCCCCTTCAGGTGAAAGGAAAAAGCTGTTTTTGAGCAGAACTAAAGAAACCAGCAATGCTACCACCAAGGAAAACCTGTCAAATTCCAAGCTCAGAGAGCTCAGAACTGCTTTTGTTCTTTTGAATGGGGCAGGGAAAGAAGTAAGGCATGAAAAATGGAACAAGGTGTCAGTATTTATATCCACAAAGGCAAGGCAAAGGAGCAGCTCCTTGATAATGGCTTTCCTGCCACCAGCCTGGGAGCCCTCAAAGGGAGGGATAAAAGCAGGGCACGATCTGAGCAGCTCAGCTCATGCAGAGGAAGAAACTCATCTGAGGCACATTATTTGCCAAGCATGACCTTTGTTGGCTCGATGGGGATCTCATGAGTTGGAGGTCTAAAGGTCTTTGGCACCTGGAGGGGGAGCAGCATCCACCACATGAGTGGATTTTCAGCCACACCACAACTGCTGCTTCAATTTTCCCTCTGGTTAAGAGCTGATCCTTTTGCAGGTGAGAAGAAATGAGCAGAAAATCGTGGGTGTAGCTGGGATTGACATTTTCACTTAGGTTACTGTGAGTTATTTCGATTTCCTTGTCCCACCTCTGGCACAATTGGCAGTTCCAAGGAGGGAATCACTGCTCCTACTCAGCTGCCAAAACCTCAGAGTTCTCCTCCTCACCCACCATGTAAAATCCTTTCTCCACAGCTTGGAATCCACATCTTGGTGCAGTTGGGAGTGGAGGTCCAGGAAGCATCACCCACCCCTTGCAGAGGCAAAGGAGAGCTCCAAAGTCCCCATCCCCCAGATTTATTTTAGGTATAAGACCTTGCTTTCCCTAGCAAAACGTGGGTGTAGCTGGGATTGACATTTTTCACTTAGGTACTGTGAGTTACTTTGATTTCCTTGTCCCACCTCTGGCACAATTGGCAATTCCAGGAGGGAATCACTGCTCCCGCTCAGCTGCCAAAAACTCAGAGCTCTTCTCCTCACCCACCATGTAAAAATCGTTTCTGCACAGCTCAGGATCCACATCTTGGTGCAGTTGGGAGTGGAGGTCCAGGGAAGCATCACCCACCCCTTGCAGAGGCAAAGGAGAGCTCCAAAGTCTCCATCCCTGAGTTTATTTTTAGGGATAAGATCTTGCTTTCCCTTGCAGAAAGCAGACACAATGAGGACATCAAGCAGCAGGGAGGAAGGGTTGGTTTAGTGTGCAAACGGGAATAATAATATTAAAATGAGTGATGGAGAATTCAAGAGGAATATCGGGGGAAATATCCACCACAGAGAATCACTGAGCTCTGCCAGTCTCTGTTGTGGAAAACACTCCTTGGCATGGTGAAAGCATCAGCCCTGCCCTGCTCCAAAGATTGCCCCAAAACCAGATTTTTTTGGTCAAACCAAGAGCCAGGAACCCTCCCAGCCTGTGCCATCCCTGTTTTAGGGCTGAGGAGACCAGGGGAGTCTGGATCTCCTTCTCCTGCTCCCTCCTCATGGAGAATCAGTGTTTTCATTAAGGTGAACAGCTCCTGCCTTTCCTACCTGCAAACTCTGCAGTGTTTTCCAGCAAGAGCTGCCCCAGGAATATCAACCAGGCACATTTGTGCAGAAAAGAATGACAGGATTAAGTTTTGTTTTATGTTTCCTTCCTCTCGGTGTACTCTTGATGCCAAGAAGAGATGCAGATGCAGAAGGAGTGAAATATGACTGTACAATAAAACAACAATAGGCTGGATTGAACCATTTTAGGAGCAAGAACAAATTTACAAAGAAAAAAAACCCCCAACTTAAAATATAATAGTTACAGCAGGAGCACATCCCAAGGAAGCAGATGGTACAGTCTGTTTTACTAATTAGTTTTCAGACCCAGTTGTAGAAATTGGAAGTGATAAACAGCATTTCTCTGTCAGGATCCAAAAGTGTTTGAAACAGTCTAACAGAGTTGAGTAATTGCAGGGGAATGTTCACAGAGGGATCTGAAGTCACTATTTCAGTACAGTGTGGTTTTTATTTCTTTAAGTGAGTAGTGATAGGCCACATTCCCTTCATATGAGAAGGAAAACAGAAGCAGGAAATCATGGAATGGTTTGGGTTGGAAGGGGAATGTAAAGATCATCCACTTTCATCCCCCTGCCATGAGCAGGGTTATCTTCCACCAGAGCAGGGTGCTCCAAGCCCTGTCCAACCAGGCCTGGGACACTTCCAGGGATGGGGCAGCCACAGCTGCTCTGGGAAATCCTTCCCAGCCCTCACCATCCCCACAGGGAAGAATTTCTTCCCAATATCCCATCTGACCCTGCCCTCTGGTAGTGTGACCTCATTGCCCCTTGTCCTGTCACTCCAGTTTCTGATGTGGAGTCAGAATTCATC
This sequence comes from Calcarius lapponicus, assembly GCA_039654755.1. Taxonomy (NCBI): domain Eukaryota; kingdom Metazoa; phylum Chordata; class Aves; order Passeriformes; family Fringillidae; genus Calcarius; species Calcarius lapponicus. Next base: position 18,634,925 of record JBBFKN010000011.1, read on the forward strand.
TCATTCTGATTTTCAATTATTCCATTCCTTTGTCCCCACACCCTGCCCAGGCTCTCTGACAGATGTGGTCACCACTGGACAGGCCAAAGTTTGGGAGGCCCACACACATCTCATCCCCCACAGACAGCTCCCCAATTCCTGATCCCCTCTGTCTGGAACACCTTCCCCCAGCTCTCTGATCAGCTCACAAGAATGAATCAACCTCCAGCTCCTGATCTGTAGAGCAGACAAAACAAAACGTTGCTATTCCCATTTCTCTCTGGGCTCACAGATGGGCTGTGACTTCACAGGAGCATTAACAGCCCCACCAGGCCCCCCAACCATCCATTATTCAGGGAGGGAAGAGAGAGGCAGAGTTTAAATTCTCCCCAAATTCATGGCTGTGCCTGCATTGATGACTTTGCAAAGGCAAGAGGAAGCAGAATTGTTCAGAACGATCCTTTCCCAGCCCAAATGCACAGAGATGGAATCAGAGAATCGTTAAGGTTGGAAAAAAACTCCAAGATCATCAAGACCAACCTTTGAAAATCTTCAAAACCTGCATGGTTTTAGTGCCTATCAAGAGAAATTTCTGCAGCCTTTCAAAAATTAGCAGAACAGCACTTTTGGGGCAAAAATCTGCAGTTTGGCATAGAAAAGATTTTGTTTCCTTTTGTGTTGGAACAGGCAGTACAAAAAGAATGGTCTGACATGAACAAAGAAAGGCATTTAGGGTAAGTCAGAAACAAAGAATGGGTTTCCTTCCTGGTGGACTGTGAGGCACTGCAGGGAAAACAGCCCTGCCATGAGGAGAAATGCTAAATGCAAAGATTTTTTTTTTTGAGAGAATGGCACCTCCAGCTGCAGCACTGAAGCATCCCCTGGTTGCAAAGCTCCCAGCACACCTCTACACATCACAGCAGCACCAGGGAGGAATGGCCTTGGATCCCTGGGAAACCAAGTGCTTCAGGCAATCTGTTTCTATTTCAAGGAGAAGAAATTCTATGAAGAAAAAGAAAAAAAAAAAAAAGAAAAAAAAAAATCAATGATTCTCACTTGAAAAATGGTCACAAGTCATAAATCCCATTTTGCACCAGCACAGCTGGGCTTGGTCTCTGCTCCCTCCCACTCTCCCTGGTTGCAGGGGGTGTTGAGCTCCTTGATTTCAAACTTATTTTCAGGAAGAACAGGGCAGGCTGCTGCCAGCACACTGCACCCTTCTTTGGCTGGGCTGAGGATTGGGAAAGCAGAGAGCTCAGGGCTTTCACCTCCAGAGATTTGGGCAGGGCCAGCAGCACAGCCCAGGGTGCTGTGGCTCAGGCTGGGACCACACCAGAGACAGAATCACCACGTTGGGAAGGCTGGAAATGCCCTCCAGGATCATCAAGTCCAACATTTGACCAAACTGTGCCCCCTTAACCATGCTGTGAGGATTTGGGACACAGGCTGTCCCTGTCACAGACACATTTTATGAAAAATCTTTTCCTTAGGATTTTTTTCTCCTGAGAAGCTGAGAGGCCTCAGAGGAAAAGAAAAACAATAATTATCTGCTGCTGTGGAATGTAACAGGTGCATCTGAGATTGGTCTCATGTGGTTGTTTCTAATTAATGACCAATCACAGCCCAGCTGGCTCAGACTCTCTGTCCGAGCCAAAAGCCTTTGTTATCATTCCTTCTTTTCTATTCTTAGCAGCCTTCTGATGAAATCCTTTCTTCTATTCTTTTAGTATAGTTTTAATATAATATATATCATAAAATAATAAATCAGCCTTCTGTAACGTGGAGTCAGATCCTCATCTCTTCCCTCATCCTGTGAACACGGTCACACTGTCCCCACAGCAGCATCCCCTGGCCCAGAAGCAACATCTGCCAAAAATATTTCCACAGCCCTTCCAGCAGGCATTCAGGAGCCTCTCTGGCACAAACACACACCTGGAGCCATTTCTGTGCAACCATTTCTTTTTAAACCCAGCAGGAGAGAACAGCTGTATTTTATAGGGTTTAGGCTTTATGGGGAGCAGTGAATTTCTTTAATTGCAGCGTGGCAAAAGCACAGTTCTGCTTCTCAACTCCAAGGAAAAGCTGGAAAACTGTCCAGGGCAAATTCCCCAGAGCGTGGGCAGAGCTGGTGACGTTACACACATCCTCTCTTTTATTAAAAGCCTTCAGTAAATGGGGATTTAATTCCATCTGCTTCTCTCAGTGCCCTCCCTGGAGTGCTCCTGTGCAGGTTAAGGTGACAGGCACAGCTTGGTTGTGGCATCCAGCCAGGATGCTGGGCTTGCTCCAACACTCAGGGACCCAAAAGGACCCAAATGTCACCTCTGGAGTTAAAAACTTCAACACTGCAGCTCTGGAGCAATAAAAGAGCAGATGGAAGCAGGAGATCAAAGAGGTTGTGCTGCTTCCAGCAGAAGTTACTCAGCACCTTTTGACTTGCAAAGCATCTTATTGTGGCAGGAGGGTTGGGAGAGAAGCCTGGAATGTCAGAGTGGGGCAGGTTTATGGGGCCACAGAGGGTCACCTGCTCCAGCAGGGCCATCCCAGGGCCCAGCAGTGTGTGCCGAGGGCTCTGGAACAGCTTCACCTGAGGATCAGACACATAAACTCATTTTGGGGGATGAATCCCCCAATCCCAGAGTGGGGCAGGGCTAAGGGACCACAGAGGCTCAGCTGGTGCCACCTCAGGGTCACATCCCAGGGCACAGGGCCCAGCAGTGCGTGCAGGGGGCTCTGAGACAGCTTCACCTGGAGGATCTGCCACATAAACTCATTTTGGGGGATGAATCCCAGAGTGGGGCAGGTTTATGGGGCCACAGAGGGTCACCTGCTCCAGCAGAGCCATCCCAGGACCCAGCAGTGTGTGCAGAGGGCTCTGGGACAGCTTCACCTGGGGATCAGCCATACAAACTCATTTTGGGGGATGAATCCCCCAGTCCCAGAGTGGGGCAGGGTTAAGGGACCACAGGGCCCAGCTCAAGTGCTGGGAGGTCACAGGCACCACCTGCTGATGGCACAGGGAGGGATCCTTCACTTCAGCTCCTCAGGAGTTCCACATGCCCAGCCCAGAGAGGGAGCAGGGACAGCCACGAGCCATCTGTGACCTGGCAGGGTGATGGCCTTGGTGACAACCACTGGAGAAGGTGGAGAAATGATTTCCTTGTGAATGAAACACAGAGGGCTCTGGAACAGCTTCACCTGGGGATCAGCCAGATAAATTCATTTTGGGGGGATGAATCCCAGAGTGGGGCAGGGTTAGGGGGCCACAGAGGCTCAGCTGGTGCCACATCCCAGGGCCCAGGGCCCAGCAGTGTGTGCAGAGGGCTCTGGAATGTCCCCAGGCAGGGACAATCCACAGCCAATCCTCCCTGGGCTCTGTCCCAGTGCCCACAGTGCAGTTCTGCCTCCAGGGCAGGGGAATTGCTGGGCTCAGGCCCTGCCCGGGGCTCTGGGGCCATGGCTGGGCCTGGAGCTGAGCCTGGGCCTGCCCTGAGCTCTGCACACAGGGACGGACAGGGGGGACACAGGGACGGACAGGGGGACACAGGGATGGACAGGGATGGACAGGGACAGACAGGGATGGACAGGGGGACACAGAGACGGACAGGGATGGACAGGAAGACACTGGAACAGACAGAGATGGACAGGGATGGACAGGGACACACAGGGACGGACAGGGGGACACAGAGATGGACAGGGGGACACAGGGACAGACAGGGATGGGCAGGGACGGACAGGGATGGACAGGGGGACACAGAGATGGACAGGGAGACACAGGGACAGACAGGGATGGACAGGGACAGACAGGGGGACACAGGCATGGACAGGGAGACACAGGGACGGACAGGGGGACACAGAGATGGACAGGGAGACACAGAGATGGACGGGGGACACAGGGACAGACAGGGATGGGCAGGGACAGACAGGGGGACACAGGGGAACACAGGGACACAACAGAGAATGGTCAGGGAGAGACAGGGACACCCAGGGACACCCAGAGACACACAGGGACCCAACAGGGTCACCCAGGTACAGAGAGAGAGACATGGGGACACTCAGGCCCTCCCTCAGCTCCACAGCTCTCCAGGAGCTCCTGGCCCTGTCCTGAGGAGTGGACACAGCACCCCAAGGACAGCACTGGCCAGCAGATGGGACAGGGCAGCCGGGATTTGGGGTGTCACCAGCACAGGGGACAGTGCAGCTGGGATTTGGGTCCTGGAGGATCACCCCCATGGATTTCAGTCCCACTGTTCCTGCTGCCTTCAGTCTTGCAGCAAACTCTGCTGCACCCCAAGGCAGCTCCTCCATCCCCACTGACCCAAACCAAGCCCTGTCCCACCCCTGAAGAGGCCAGCAGGGTTATTTATAGAACACCTGATTGCAGCTCTCTTTGTACCCCCCCCCCTTTCCCATTACCTCATGTCTAGGGCTTGATTTCAATCACAGCCCTATTTTCACATAAAACCCCAGCTATTTTTAGGGCTAAGTAAGTAAATGGCTCATAAATAGCTTCTTGATTCCTACCAGTTCATGTTGCTCTTCCATGTCCTACTTCTCTCCTCTGAAACTTTTGTCCCTCCCTGGTGACAACGTGTCACAGGGAGCTGTACCTTAAGTGTTTTCTAATAAAGGAAGTCAGGGAGGGAGAGGAACCAGGTTCCTGTAATTGCCTCAGCAAACAGCCCAACATGCACTTAGACAGGAGGATTAGGGGGCCTGGGTGACAGCTTAATTTCACACCTCTCATGATTAGAGCTGGTAGGAAAATTGATTTCTCTCCCTGCACTGCCCACATTCCAGTTTGGAACGAGCCACCCAAACTTTTCACAAAGGATAAATGGATAGGGGGAGATTATTTCAATTGACACAGCTTGGGTTTTCTTCAGCTAATCAAAAGCAGCCTCCTAATTAAAGCAGTGTGCAAAGAGCAGGGGAAAATACAACTGTCCTGTCCTGATGTTCCCACCTGGATGGATTTACCTGCTCAACCTGGAGGAGGAGGTTCTGCTCCATGAAAGGGTGTGGAATCCTCTGCTGCAGGGCCCTGAATGGGAGCAGGGCTGGGGGAAGGATGGAGCTGCCTGGTTCCTGCTGGGCAGTCCCCAGAAATGTGGATTTAAGTCCCAAACCCACCCTGGGTCTGAGAAGTTGGGGTGAGGGTTGGCTGGGAGTTGGAATATTTGACACTGCACAGGTTTACGAGCCCCCTTCCCTGCCAGGGATCCTGATTCCCCAGGGATCACTGCCCTGGAACATGTGGCACTTGGGGACAGTTGTGCCACTCCAGGCTGGGCCATTTTAGCCCCTGGGAGCTGAGCATTTCCCACAACATCCATCCCAACCACCCAGCTGCAGCAGCAAGTCCCTAACCCCATCCCCAGAGTTCTGTGATCCCATTGCTTGTTTTAGGATAACCTTCTTTAAAGAAGCCCAGCCTGACCCCCCAAACCAGGGTGAGAGTGGCCTCCACTAACCCTGAGACCTTGGAGAGACTTTAAAATAATTTAAACACTGAAAAATACGCCAAGCAAACTTTAAACACTGAAAAATACACCAGGCAGCAGCCAGGCCAGGAGAAGAAACTTGTTCATAATGGTGACAGCAATAAAGCTGCAGCACGATTTGCTGCTCTGTGCCACACATTTGTTTGGAGTTAATCTTATTTGCTTTTGGAGGCTTTCTCAGCTTTTCAATAAGCAGAACATGAAAGCAGTGACAGGTTCAGCAGGTGCCTCGTTCCAGCAGGGAAATCCTGCTCTGGCAGTGAAGTGCTCAAACCACAAAGAATATTCTGTGCAAATTCTCCAGCACAGGCTGCTCCCACTTTTCCCTGTGCTTCCATCCCATTCCTGGGGTCACCCCAGCTCTGTTTGGAGCTGGGCTGAGCAATCCCCACTGCACATCTCTGCTGGCCCAGGACCCCTGAGCTGCCCCAGGGCTCCCCCAAATCACAGTGACACCATTTCACAAGCTGTGTCACTGTGCACAGTGGGGAAAAAGCCCCACAGCTCAGGGCCATGGAGTCTCCAGAAACATTTTTGGGACTGCAGCTGCTATTATGTCTCATCTGAGCTCCGTCCCAGAAAAGGATTATCAACAACTTTTTGGATGACAACTTTATTTGTATGTTTATTCTTAAGCATAGAGAGCTGTCCTAGAGAGGTGCCAAGTGACATTTGATGTGGCAGCCTTAAGCTGAGAGGAATTGCTCTGTAGTTTGCAACTTACTGTACATGTTTGCTTGTCAGGGAAGGCTACAAACCTATTTTAATTAAAAGTGGAGCTGGGGACTGACAGCTGAACTGAGCTGCTTTGAAAAGAAGTGCTGAGAAGAGGCTAGGAATGAGTTTTAAGTTTCTAAAATAGCCCCATGTTTTATATCAAAGGGAAAAAGGAACATCCCTCAATGGCATTTTACACAGTCAGCACAGGACAATGGACTGAAAGCTGAAGGTTCAGAATAATTCCACTTGGAATTAACTCTCCTGTGGGATGTTTGTTTTATCAGCCACATGCCCAAGGCTCCTTACACTCCTTACACAAGGAGCACAAATCCTCTTGCTCCCCTCAGCCATCAGAACCACGGGGCAGGGAGAGGGAGAAGAAAATTGCTTTGATTTGCTACACTTCAACTGGATTTGGCATTTTAAGGAATAGCTGCACTTTTCCATGGACAATGAGTTGAAAGTGAAGCCCTGGGCATCCCTGCACAGCATCCTGAGGGGAAAGGGAGAAATTTCATCTCTTGCTGTCCTTTGCTGACCCCAAAACCAGGGCTGGGGACCACCAGTGGCTCTGTGCCCATCACAGTTTGCTCTTACAAAAACATCTTTGCACCAGCTCTCCAAGCAGCACCTAATTGAAACATAAAACCACACTCCAGCTTTTTTATAGCACATACAAATACTGCTTCTCCTCCTGGAACATTTGAACGTTCAGGGGGAGAGCGTGGATCAATAATTCTTCTATTAGATAATTGAAACATGCCTCTTGATTTACACTAATGCACTTGTTAAGCAATAAGTGATGGGGCTGTGGGCAGTCTGCAGTGCTGGAGCTGGGCTTTGATTCATGGGCTGGCCCAGCTCAGCTCAGCCAAGCCCAGCTTTGCTTTTCAGAGGGTTTTACCCACCCAGCATCTGGCAGGGCAGCTGGAACCATCAGGGCTCCTCAGGGCAATAAACTCTTGGATTTAAGGGGTCATTCTCTCTACTTAAAAGCATTTTTAAACCTCTGCCAGCCACCAGAGAGCCCAAAGGTGGTTCCTTCAGGCAGCCCTGGTGCTGATTCCCCTTTCAGAGCCCCTGCTGACCTTTCACAGCCCAGGATGGGGCAGGTCCCACTTTCAGCAGTCCAGGGACGCCTGGTGAAGGCTGAGCTAGAACAGAGGCTGGACAGAGTTAAAGAATAAAGCAGGGATTTATTAAAAAGCCTCAATGGATGCACCTTGGGCAGCACAAGAGCCCAGCCTGGGCTGCACCCAAGATGATCCAAAATGGTCACAAAATGCACAACTGGTCATGAAGTCTCTCACTTTTATAATTTCTGGTCCATTTGCATATTGGAGTTCATTGTCCAATTCCAGCTTTAGCTTATGCAGTCCCATCCTTGTTTTTCTCTCTTCAGCCCACGTTGTTTCTGCTCTTGGGCCTCAGATTTGGATCATTTGTCCTTGGTCCCCAGCTGGAGCAGGAATTGTTTTGTCTCCCTTCTCTGTGCAGAGCTCACCCTCCCCTGATATGAAGCCCAGACCCATCCACTAAAGCAGCACAGAACCTGAAAAATATCAAAGCTCAAACCTGGGGCATCACCAGGAAGCCCTTCCCGAGGTCCTCACCCCAAATCCAGAGCAGGACAGCCTTGGGAAGTCCTTCCCTGACACACACCAGGCCATGCCAAGGCCCAGCACTCAGCCAAGCCGTTTGGTTCATCAAAGAGAAACATTTTGGCATTGCCTGGAGGGAGATGGGAGCCCAAGAGCACCACAGGACACTGCAGCAGCTCAGCCCTGGCTCAGGGCACAGCTCTCATTGAGTGCATCACTCCTGGCTCAAACTCCATGAAAAGTTCAGCTCAATTGTACTTTCTGGAAAGTGAAGCCATAATCAATGCATGAGCAGGCAGCCTGGTTCTGCTCCAGCACAGGCAGGATTAATTCCCATCGGATGGGAAGCAGCAGGATCTGTCTTGCACTCATTAGCTGTTACTCAGCTCCTCAAGGAGCAAACACTTCATGTGCCATTTTTGGTCAGAACTGCCTGATCAGTCATCCCCAGTGCCTCAGGGGAAGTCATAAATGTAGGACTTTTGCTCCCTAGAAGGGGTGGGTGGAAACCTGATGCTCCAAGGTCTGTCCAGAGCAGGAAACAAAACCTGCCAGAAAGGTTCACCTCGAGCTGGCTCACGAATCACCTGCAGCAGAAAAGGACCTTCAAAGCTGTGCCCAGAGGCGCTGGCAAGCCCAGCTACACAAACAAGGTTGTGAAGATCAGCTCCAAAAAGCCACCTGAGCTTTGTGGCTTCACCCCAGCCTTGCCTTTGCCTTGTTTACCCAGCAGCTTATCCAGAATCAGGTTGGATAACGGAGTAAATCCCTTCCATTACACTGGCTGGAGCAAGAGGAATGGTGACCTGTGGAGCACAGCCTCCAGAGGATCCCATCACCCTGGATTATTCACTGGGGACAACAGGAGGACAATGCCATTATTTTTCTGCCCCCAGCATGTGCTCAGGCATTAAGGTGAAGCTGCCAGGCAGCCATGGGAGGTGTAATTAATAATCCCTTGCTTATTAAAGTCTCTGGCATCTTAAAGAAATGCTGACAGCATTCCACGAGCAGTCATTCCAGAAGGGTGAATCCTTCCCCAGCCCCTCCTCACAGCAGGCCATGACTTTTGAGAGGTGGGTTTGGGATGTATTGCAGAAATGTCACCAGGGTGTCACTCAGGGTCCACCCATGCCACCTGAGGGAAAGGATTCAAATGCACAACCCTCAGATTATTTGGCTCAGGTTGGTTTAAAGGCTTTTCAGGACTTTGTATTTTCTCTTTCTGAAAGAGAAAAGGATGAGGAATCACTTTTTTCCCCTTTGGAGAACCCCAGTGCTCCCCTCCAGTCAGGAGATAACCCAGGGGTTTGTTCAGATCCCTTCCCACTCCCCTACTTGTCCAGCAGCAGCTGAAGAAGCACCCACATGTTCCCAGCTCAGGGCAGGAAGGTGCAAGGAGATATCCCAAGGAAATTTGGATAAATAGAGCCAGTGGAGAGTCTGTGCTGGGCTCCCCCCACAGCACCCCAACCCTCCCAGCACAGCAGGCACCAACGATTGCACCAGCCTGGAGAGTTTCCAGCTGATGTCAAAGCCCAGCTGGACACAGTCAGCTCCGTCTAAGCCTAATTGTGCACAAAAAAATAAATCCAAAAAGCGAAAATCTGCATGTGCTTCAGTGACCAACTACTGTGAGCAGGCAGGGCCAGGGGATCTCTTCACATTCTTTGCTTCATCAACTGCAAGTAAATGCATCAACATCTCCTCAAGAGCAGAGCAGGAGTCAGGACAAGTCCCTGCAGCTGCAGGAATATGTGGGAAGGTCCCAGCAGACTGTGTAGGCTTTATGTCTCAGGAATGAGAGGGAGGTTATGGTGACAATTAAAAATGGAGAGAGCTGGCAGAGCTGCACTTCCTTCAGCAGGGCCCAGATCCTGGAGTTGAACACAGGTGTTTTCATGCATTAAGTGAGGTATTAAACACAGGTATTTTCATGAGAAACCTGCATTAACTGAGGTATTAAACACAGGTATTTTCATGAGAAACCTGCATTAAGTGAGGTATTAAACACAGGTATTTAATGAGAAACATGCATTGAGTGAGGTATTAAACACAGATATTTCATGAGAAACCTGCATTAAGTGAGGTTTTAAACACAGATATGTTTTCATGAGAAACCTGCATTAACTGAGGTATTAAACACAGGTATTTTAATGAGAAGCCTGCATTAAGTGAGGTATTAAACACAGATATGGGTTCATGAGAAACCTGTATTAAGTGAGGTATTAAACACAGGTATTTTAATGAGAAACCTGCTTTAAATGAGGTCTGGGCAGCACACAAACCACTGCTGATAGGGACTGAGAATGCCAGGATGGTTTGGGTTGGAAGAAACCTCAAAGATCATCACGTTCCACCCCCTGCCATGGGCAGGGACACCTTCCACTGTCCCAGGGTGCTCCAAGCCGTGTCCAGGCTGGCCTTGGACACTTCCAGAGCTGGGGACTCAATCATGGTCAGCCCCTACCCTGCCAACAGCTGCAGGAAAGGGGAGAAAAACCAGAGTCATCCTCCTTAATGAGGACCCAGGATTAATTGTTGATCTCAGTCAGGGCCAGCTGAGCTGGAAGGTGCTGAGGTATTGCTCAGAAATGATCCAGCACTGATGGGTCTGAAGGGTGGCACCTGTGGTGACACCATGGTGGCAAACACCCCCCTGCACAGGTCACCTGGGGTGACAGCTCAGCTCTGGGCTTTAAAGGGGGACAGGGACAGCAGAGGAGCTGCAGGAGTGGCTTTGTGCCTGCACAGGGCTCCAGTGCCTGCTCTGCTCTCCCTCCCACATGAGGAGCTCACAAAAACACCCCCAGGCCTTGCAGACACAATCTGGTCTGTCTCCCTTTTTAAACTTTTTTTTTTTTTGGACATCCCAAGGGTATCCCTTCCCTGTCACTTTGCTGGATCAGCTTCTGAAGTGATACTTACAGGAGTTATTCATAAAGTGAACAAGGGGTTTCAGAGTCGAACATGAAATTGCTTTTATCCACTGCACAAAATGACAAATCAGGCAGCAGCACTGATGAGTCCCTGGGAAAATCCACCTCCAAGAAGGCTCCATGAGGTTTCCAAATGCAGTCAGGGAAAGCTGCTGGGAAGGAGGGAGGCGAAACAGGGGCCAGGAAGAGCTGCCTGGTCTCAAACACGCCCCAGAGCAAGTGTTCTCAGCTTGTTTGCTAATCTCCTGTGACCGATTGCTGAACCAAAATCTTCCTTCCTGGACAGAGAAGGGAAGAAAAAAACCCAAAAAGGGCAATGCTTCAGCAATAAATAGGGTGTCAGTTAACCATGAGAGCATTCACCTGCACAACGAGCTCGAGGAAGAGCCAGGACTCAGCACAGCCCTGGTTGCTGTGATCCCCAGGGAGATGAAATGTCTGAAACCCCCAACAACAGCTTTCACAGAGAGGTCACAGTGCATCTCCTCTTAGCTAATCGGTTCTTTTTATTTAGATAAATAAACAACAATGTCACTGTGGCTTGCAAATGGATTTGATGAGAGAAATCTGTGGGGTGAGTTAATTCACAGAGCCGATCCCAGGGCTCTGGCTCTGTCCCACCTTGTCTGGCTGAGCCAAGGCAGCTCAGATTACCTGGACATTTCACAGCTCTCCAGGTCCCCAGTGCCTGGGGGAGGAGTGAAACTCCTCAGATTTTTTTTTTGGGAGCCAGAACTCAGGACTTTCTTAAAAGAAGGTCCCAAATGTGGGCTGTGTCCCTTCAGCCTTGGGCAGGGAGCACATCCAGCCTGGCCAGGGATGGGGCTGGGATTCCCTGCTCCAGGGCTCCTTCTCCCACCTCCAGCTGAGCAAAAACTCATCCATGTCAGAGTTTGGGCTTTCAGAACTTCCCCAGGAGAGACTGACTGATTATGCAATTAAGACATAACACAATCCCAAGGAAAGGTAGGGAAGCATCTTAACTAGATTTTCCCCCTAAAAGTTCTGTTTCAATGGCATTTTAAAGAGTCAGGAAATTCAACAAAACGTTTTGAATTGTGGAGCTCCTTTAAATTTTGGTGAGAGAAGAGAAAGGGAAAATGTTGCACAGGGGGTGTTTCTTAGTCACATCCAGGTTGCTGGATTAATTCCTGTGCCTGGATTTCCTTCCTTAAATAACAGAAAAATGGAATAATTTCTTCATTTCATGATAAGCTGATGTTTTCTACAGAGAAAATCCAGGCTTAGAAAGGAATTCCCCCAATACCCAATGTCAGCTTGGCAGAGCAGCAAGAATTCACCCCAGAGCTTCACTGGGAGGAAGTGCCTGGATGCAGATTGATGCCAGGCTCTGGTGTGACCCATTGGGCACCTTCATTGTGGGCCATCCCACAAGGGATGGAAATCCCACTAATTTCCATAAATTTGGGGGTTTTTTTTGTGAGGGGAAAGTGGGATGGAAAAGGGAAAAAATCCAATTAATTTTCATTATTTTAGGGGATTTTTATGAGGAAAAAATCCCATTAATTTTCCATAAATTTGGGAATTTTTAATGAGGAAAGAACCCCCTTAATTTCCATAAATTTGGGCAATTTCTGATGAGGAAAAAAGCCTTTGATTTTCCATAAATTTGGGAATTTTTGTGAGGAAAAAAAATCCCGTCAATTTCAATAAATTTGGGATCTTAATGAGGAAAACTCCAAATAATTTCCATAAATGAGGGAATAAAAAACCCTCATTAATTTTCCATAAATTTTGAATTTTTATGAGGAAAAATCCCATTGATTTCCATTAATGCGTGAATTTTTAACGAGGAAAAGGGGAATGAGAACGGAACAAAATCCAGTTAAATTTCACTTTGGGATGACCCTGTCCCTCAGTGTGTGCCTGCAGCAGCACCCCCAGCCTGGGGGAATGGTGAGCTGAGCACACAGATGCGCACATGGGCTGAAATTGCAGCTCCAAAACACAGGTGGTGATTTCTGGACACTGGATACGTTATCTGCTGAAAAGCAAAAATTACAGTGATCAAGCAGAAAGGAGCATTATCTTCCTTCCATCATCCCCCCCTACTCTGGAAACCCTCAACAGGTCAGCTGCTTCCCAGCCTGCCCTGATCAATCACTGCAAACGCTAAAAGCAGGGAGATGTCCTCCTTGCAGCCATTTGTCAAGTGGAACCTGGCAGGTTTTAGTCCTTTTATTAGTTCTGCTTGTGAGAGAAATTCACTTGCAGCCAATGCTTAATGCAGTGAGGACACAGCACATATTTCTGTAGGAGAGAGAGAGCTGTTATCCAGCTGGGAGCAGAGGTGGGAAGGGAATTAACAAAGCCTTGGGCTGGAAGAGAGAGAAAAAGAGAAGGAGAGAGGTGTCCCTTGCCTTGACCTGCTGTCTTGGACACACATTCCTTCATGCTGCACTTCAGCATGTCTCTGAAATGTATTACAAGTGGGGAAAAATAAAGCAGGTGGTGGAATGAAGCAGAGAGCCTGTCTTGGGGCTTCTCGCTGCTCAGAGTGACTTCAGGAAAATGTTAGAAAGTCTCTTTTCCCAGCCTGGTGCTGGAAGAAGGAGTCAGAACTCTTCAGTTCTGGTCTCAAGGTTGTTTATTTTTCCTTATCTATGAAATATTATCTTCTGTCCAGCTGAGGTCTGTTCAGCAAGACAGTCCAGGCATTCTGCCTGCCCCCAGGGCAGTGTTATGTCTTTATATTAAAAAATATGTATACAATGTTTACAGTTACGTTCCAATACCTATCACCTATGTTAGACAGTGAGCTTCTACTCTAAACCAATCCAAAAGTGCCACCATCACAGCAGAAGATGGAGGCCAAGAAGAAGAAGGAGAAAGGCTGGACATGCCCAGATTCCTCCATCTTGCTCCCTGAACCCCCATTCTAAAAACCCCAAAAAATTACTTTTCCACCCCATGATAAATTCACTATTCTACTTAACTGTTGTGGCTTGCAGATCTTCATCTAAGGTTGGTAACTTGCTCCAGGGGTCATAATCAAACCCACAGGGGCAATTTGGGCTCTGTGCCAGGGTCTCTGAGCCCCCTGGCAGGGGTCCTGGCTGCTCAGGACAGCCAGAGGGATGTCCTGGGTTCCGACATGAGCCCAGCACCTGCTGGTTCACCCAGGAGAAGTCCTGGATGGAGAGAGAGGATCCAGAGGTGCAGCAGGGATGGTGCCACGGGCATCCCATTGGCTTTTCACCTGTCCAAGTCAACCCAGACTGCCTGGCATGGATTGTTTAGGCTGGAAAAGGCTTTCAGGACTGTGGTGGTGTTCACAGGGGTCCCAGGACGAGGGAAGAGATGGAGAATCTTGACTCCACGTTTCAGAAGGCTGATTTATCATTTTATGATATATATTATACTAAAACTATACTAAAAGAATGGAAGAAAGGATTTCATCAGAAGGCTAGCAAGGAAAGGAAAGAATGATAACAAAAGCTCATCACTCTCAGAGAGTCTGAGCCAGCTGGGCTGTGATTGGCCATTAATGAGAAACAACCACATGAGACCAATCCCAGATGCACCTGTTGCATCCCACAGCAGCAGATAATCAATGTTTACATTTTGTTCCTGAGGCCTCTCAGCTTCTCAGGAGGAAAACTCCTAAGGAAAGGATTTTTCATAAAATATCACAGCTACACAGGACCACCAAACCCAACCTCTGACCTTATACCCCCATGGCCACTGAACCACATCATGAAGTGCCACATCCCTGTGTCCCTCCAGTGTGGCTTTTCCCAGTGTCACACACAGTCCCAGAGCAGGATCAGCTGTTCCTAAACCCCTCCAATATTCTTTAAGCCTGGAGAGCTCAGGCACAGAGGGATTAAGAGAACTGCCCAGAGATCACACAGAGGAGTGCGTGTCAGATTTGGGAATGGAACTTTTATCTCCTAAAAACCTCTTTGGATCAGTGCTCAGTGGTTTATGTCAAACCTTTTTTTTTGGCTGCACAGCAGCTGCTGGAGGGGTTTGGGCTTTCCCCTCCCAGGCATTTACACCATACCCAGCCCTGCTGCTGCAAACCCAGCGCTTTAATAACCCCCAAAACGAGCAGTGCTGGAAGAACAGCGAGAGAGGAGGATCACAAATGGGACAGAGCCCATCTGGGACTGCTCTCTGCTCCCTCCTTGCTGGCAGCTCTCATTATTCTCCAGCAAGGGCAGCCGTGTTTGCCTCTCTCTCGCCTGTCAGCACGAGCTGACATTTGAGCTGCGCTGATGAGACCTACCAGGGTGAGACACATGTTTGTGGTCGCTTTGGGCGACCAACTGCCAAGGCCTTGAACTGCTCCTTTTTGATTTTCCTGCTCTCTGCTTCCCTGGCAGTTGGAGCCTCGCTGCCTCCCGGGGATCTGAGCAGGAGCAGGGGCTGCTCTCACCTCAGCCAGGCTCTGCTCTGCTCCAGGAAGGGGTTGATGCTTTGTTTGGGGGTGCAGAGATGCTGGCTCAGGGGTGGCT
This sequence comes from Calcarius lapponicus, assembly GCA_039654755.1. Lineage (NCBI taxonomy): Eukaryota > Metazoa > Chordata > Aves > Passeriformes > Fringillidae > Calcarius > Calcarius lapponicus. Next base: position 18,650,149 of record JBBFKN010000011.1, read on the forward strand.
CTGTCCTGCTGCACACTCAGTTTTTGGGGAGCACAGCCGTGCTGAGCTGGCTCTGTCCCAGCTGCTCCATCTCCAGCAATCCTGATTAACTCCAGGCAGGGATCTGGCCCCAAAAATCCCTTTCTAAGGCATGTGAGGACATTGTCAGGGTAAGCTCTGCCAGAAGCTGTGATTGTGATGCCACTCTTTGGCACAATGTCACTCTCCCACTTGTCCCAGTGTCACATTCCCAGTGGGGAACTGGCCGGACTCTGCAAGGGGACAAGGCTGCAAACCCCATCCCCAGCACTTGGACGGTGTTTAACATCAAACTCTGTCTGAGCTGCTGTCAGTCACCAAATTCACAGTGCCTGAGCCAGCCACGTGTCACATCCCAGGTCCTGTCACAACCTGGATCCTGTCACAACCTGGATCCTGTCATATCCCAGGTCCTGTCACATCCCAAATCCCGTCACAACCTGGATCCTGTCACATCCCAGGTCCTGTCACATCCCAAATCCCGTCACAACCTGGATCCTGTCACATCCCAGGTCCTGTCACATCCCAAATCGTGTCACATCCCAGGTCCTGCCACATCCCAAATCGTGTCACATCCCAGGTCCTGTCACAGCCTGGATCCTGTCACAACCTGGATCCTGTCACATCCCAGGTCCTGTCACATTCCAGGTCCTGTCACATCCCAAATTGTGTCACAACCTGGATCCTGTCACATCCCAGGTCCTGTCACATCCCAAATCCCATCACAACCTGGATCCTGTCACATCCCAGGTCCTGTCACATCCCAAATCCCATCACAACCTGGATCCTGTCACATCCCAGGTCCTGTCACATCCCAAATCCCATCACAACCTGGATCCTGTCACATCCCAGGTCCTGTCACACCCCAAATTGTGTCACATCCCAGGTCCTGTCACAACCTGGATCCTGTCACAACCTGGATCGTGTCACATCCTAGGTCCTGTCACATCCCAAATCCTGTCACAACCTGGATCCTGTCACATCCCAGGTCCTGTCATATCCCAGGTCCTGTCACATCCCAAGTCCTGTCACAACCTGGATCCTGTCACATCTCAGATCCTGTCACATGCCAGATTCTGTCACATTCTGGATCCTGTCACATCCCAGGTCCTGTCACATTTTGGATCCTGTCACATCCCAAATCCTGTCACATCCCAGATCCTGTCACATCCCAGGTCCTGTCACAATCTGGATCCTGTCACATCCCAGATCCTGTCACATCCCAGGTCCTGTCACATCCCAGATCCTGTCACATCCCAGGTCCTGTCACATCCCAGATCCTGTCACAATCTGGATCCTGTCACATCCCAGGTCGGTGGATGGGATGCTGTGCTGGTGCTGCTGTAAGAAGGATTCACACCACAAACACTTTGGGCTCAGCTTGATTCTGCTTTGCACATTCCCTGACAATTTACATCAGTGCATAAATCAGAAATAAAGCAGAAACTCTCATTTCATTTTCATGGATGGGTTTCATATTCATTTTGCCTGAGTATAAATAACAACACAAGATGTGGTATGAAGGAAGCTTTAAGGGAGAGATCCCAGCTCATTCAATCCAGTGGAAATGTGACCTGTGTTGAAGGAAGCCCCATACTCATGACCCAAAAGAGAGAGGAATATCCAAATGACAAAAATAAACCCACAGCATGCCCAGATCATCTTCCTTAGGTTCCTCCAGCTCTAATACTCCCAGAAAAGGCAAATAAATATAACAGTAAAATCCAATCTGCCCTGTGTGAGCACTGATGTGTGGCACAGATTGAGGACAGCTTGTTTTTCCCAGCATAAAGCTGGGAACGATTTCTGAACTGGAGCTGTTCTAATTAGTCAGGAACATTTAGGTCAATTACATCAGTGTGCTGGCCACTACAATTACTATTATTAACTGTATTCGATTCCACATTTGCAGCTGTTAAATACAGTATCTCCCAAGTACCTGTGTGGAGTTTTAACCCAGCAGAAAACAGGGGAAAGTATTTAACACAGAGAAACGGCCAGGTAATGGCAGGCTGAATCCACCTCAGCCCCATGCATCATTTATCTCCTCTCTGCGTGTGCCTGGATGATCCAGCACATGAGAGACTCAAAGGATTTGATTTCCTTCATCCTCTTTTCTCTCTGGACCAAAGTCCTTTTTCCTCAGCTGTCCTGTACATGCTGAGGCTGCTCTACTGCCCAGACACGTGGGCAGCACCTCACAAGGGCAGGACAGGTGATTTATCACTCTCACAGGTGCCCAGAGCAGCAAAATGCTGCTTTGTGGAGGTTCTGGCCCAGCTTTCCCATGGTTACAAAGGCTCGTGCTTTCCCTCCCCCACAGCCAGGACTTTACACTACTTAAAAAAGAAATTCGCTTTGAAGAAGTGTTTCTGTGTCCTACGATGTTAAACTGCTAATGGGAAAGGAAATGTATTCATGATTCACTGTATAAAAGCAGCCTTGGAGGAATGCAGATTGTATTTTCCCTCTGCAAACATTTGATCATCCCAATAAAAGAGCAGCCCCACCTTTCCCACCAGCTCAGTAAATCACAGGGAATGGAAACAACAGGTTTATGGTTGTCACGACGGTCGTTAGCACAGCGTTTTATGGGTTCTGAGAGAGGGGGGAGCCTCCTGAAGGACTACAGGACTCTCTCAAACTCATCCTGCTGCTCGAGGCTCTGTTGAATATGGAAATGATGCTCCTGCTTCAGCCCAGCCCTGCCGGAGCTCCAGGCTTCCCTTCCCAGGCAGGGAATGAGCAAAGCCCAGAGGGTCCTGGCTGTTCTCCAGCCCTCATGGAAATCCCTGCGCTGGGATCTCATGGCCTGGAGCTGCTGGAGCACCCACACACCTGAGCCACTCCAGGGGACAGCTCTGAGCTGCTGCTGTTGCCATTAATTCATTCTGTTGATTGGGATTTGAGCTTACAGCAAGGATCAAGCTTACAGCAAGGATCTACTCCATGGCTGGGGTAGAAGGCAGCTTCAGTCCAGGAGTGGCTTTTATCACCACGTCCTGCTCGTTGGGAAGCTGGATACTCATCTGCCACATGCCCAGGAGCCATAAAATACCCTGAACTGGAAGGGACCCACCACGATCCTCAAATTCCAACTCCTGGGACCAGAACCTGGCACTTAATTCCTGAAGGAATCCACCTGAGACACCAGCAGTTCTTTGGAAGGAGATCACCTCTTCCCAGGCATCTCCAGAGGGAGCTGGCAGTGACCACCCCTGGCTTTTCCATCCCCTGAAATGTGTTGCAGCATTTTGTACCTGCAGCTTCCTCTCAGCCTCCAAAGCTCCGAGGAGACGCCGGCTGCTGCCTGGGCTGTAAATCAGGCAGGGAGTGCTGAGCCAGAACGTGTGGCAGTAATTTGGGGGATGATTTAAGGTCTGGATGCTCCTCCCAAAGCCTGCTCACCCTCAGTGATGCTGACACAGCCAGGAGCTTGTGGGACAGCACAGCAGGGACCTGGCCCAGCTGCACCCCTGGGCTCACATTGTCCTCTCCATCCCTCTGCCTGTAGGACTCCATGTTCCCCTACCAGAACATTTTTCTCCCTTTCTCCACAGGATTTCACCCTCTGGAATGACTCTGTACAGTGAAATATCCCTATTGTAACCCTTGGAATTGGTTTTGTTTTATTGGAATCCCCTGCCACAGGAAAACTCTGTGTTCCTCTACCAGAACATTTTTCTCCCTTTCTCCACACGTTTTCACCCTCTGGAATGACTCTGTACAGTGAAATATCCCTATTGTAACCCTTGGAATTGGTTTTGTTTTATTGGAATCCCCTGCCTGTTTTATGGCCAGCTCTGCAGATGAGCTGACAATAAAGGAGGAGGAGGAAGAGGAGTGTTTGAGAGGGGCTGGGCAGCTCCAGCTCCTGCCAAATCAGTGCTTCCCAAGGAAGCACTCAGCATCTGGCAGGATTGAGATTTTGCCTATTTTTTTTTAAACTCTCCCCCTCCTTTTTTTTACAGTATAAATGAATTTTAGCAGCAGAGTGAGGGTGCAGTGGTGCTCAGGGCAGGATGTGCTAACGAGCTGAGCCTCCCTGTCCACCTTTCTTTCTGCCTTTTCTGCATTTTAATACTTAGCCTTTTCTAAAAATAGCCCCAGTTCTTAGTCCTTTTAATACAGTCTTCATAAAAAAAGTAGTTCTTAAAGTTCTCCAAAAGATTTGCTGTGGATTTAAGAAGCTGGGCAAAGTTGTCATGGCAGGAAATGGCAGCAGAAACACCGAGCTGCTGGTGCAGGGCTGATCTCAGAGACTGAGCACAACCATTCCCCACAGGGTGATGCCAAGCACAGCTGCCTCAGTCAAATAATGAAGATAATAAATCAGGGAGCCATTTAGCACCTTTTCCCCCAGTAGCTGCTCTCCATCTTCCAGCAGGGAGGGAAGGAATGACAGATGGGAGCTGACCTGAGCCATGGGAGCAGTGAAGAAGTGTTCCAGACCAGGAGGTGTGAGGGGCTCTCTGCCTGCTTTCCCCAGGCTCAGTCACACAAATTTTGCATCACAAAGGTGTTGCTGCCCCTCAAATTTGGGTTCCAGTCCCACAACTGCTTTTCCCCCATATGGTTTCCCCCATGTGGTTTCCCCCATATATTTCACTGTACAGAGTCATTCCAGAGGGTGAAATCCTGTGGAGAAAGCTGTTCTGGTAGAGGAACACGGAGTTTTCCTGTGGCAGGGGATTCCAATAAAACAAAACCAATTCCAAGGGTTACAATAGGGATATTTCACTGTACAGAGTCATTCCAGAGGGTGAAATCCTATGGAGAAAGGGAGAAAAATGTTCTGGTAGAGGAACATGGAGTCCTACAGGCAGAGGGATGGAGAGGACAATGTGAGCCCAGGGGTGCAGCTGGGCCAGGTCCCTGCTGTGCTGTCCCACGAGCTCCTGGCTGTGTCAGCATCACTGAGGGTGAGCAGGCTTTGGGAGGAGCATTGAGAGCTTAAATCATCCCCCAAATTACTGCCACACGTTCTGGCTCAGCACTCCCTGCCTGATTTACAGCCCAGGCAGCAGCCGGCGTCTCCTCGGAGCTTTGGAGATGGTTTTCCCCCATATGGTTTCCCCCATAAGCAGCTTGGCTTCTCTGACCAGTTCCTCTCTGGTGTGATGTCCTGGGCTCCTGTCCCACCTGAGCCAGGATGGAGAAGCAGGACAGGACCTGACCCATCACCCTGGGCTATTTCTGAGCTCAGTTTAACAGCACTGCACCCATTTGCTGTGTCTGTGCATTCTGGCAAGTCACAGATCCACAGAGGGGGTGCTGAGAAGGGCTGTGAGTGACTCAGGCTCGTGGAAATAAACTGCTTCAGAATGGACACTGTGAAAAGATTAATCTCTTTAAACATATCAGGAAGAAATTCAAAAGGTAATTTGATTATAGTGTACAAACACTTTCACAGGAAGAAACTATCAGATACTGAGGGCTCTTTAACCTGGCAGAGATGAGCAGAGACAGAATCTCTTAGTGGAAATTAAAGGCAGGCAAATTTGAATTCAAAACAATGTGTGGGGGTTATTTTTTTCAATGGAGTAGTGAATCACTGAACAAGCCAGGAGTGTGGACTCGCTGTCAGCTGGGTTTGGATCTCTTTGCAAGACATTTCTTGTAGGGAGAAACTCAGAGAAATCAGAGCAGGGGATCTCCAGTCCACAGGCAGAGCAGTGGGGATGACTTTACCCTCTGTGTTGGGGGCTTTGCACCCACCTGGGTTCACGTGGGGCAGGTGAGGAGATGTTCATCCATGGATTTGTGTTCTCAGAGCTGAGGGAAACCAACAGAGCCAGGGAATCCACAGGCTGGGATGGTGCTTGTTCCAGAAGAGGAAAAGAAATGGGTAATTTGATTATAGTGTACAAACACTTTCACAGGAAGAAACTATCAGATACTGAGGGCTCTTTAACCTGTCAGAGAGGGGCAGAGACAGAATCTCCTAGTGGAAATTAAAGGCAGGCAAATTTGTGTGTGTGGTTTTTTAGTTTTTTTCAGTGGGGAAGTGAATCACTGAACAAGCCAGGAGTGTGGACTCGCTGGGTTTGGGTCTCTTTGCAAGACATTTCTTGTAGGGAGAAACTCAGAGAAATCAGAGCAGGGGTCTCCAGTCCACAGGCAGAGCAGTGGGGATGACTTTACCCTCTGTGTTGGGGGCTTTGCACCCACCTGGGTTCACGTGGGGCAGGTGAGGAGATGTTCATCCATGGATTTGTGTTCTCAGAGCTGAGGAAAACCAACAGAGCCAGGGAATCCACAGGCTGGGATGGTGCTTGTTCCAGAAGAGGAAAAGAAATGGGAAGAGGGACCCTCAGAAGCCACCCCAACACAAATCCCAGGTGTCCTGTCAATGGTGCTCCTGTTTGGCAGGATCTCACTCAGGAATGGAGGCACTTTAGAACCCATTATTTCCCTCCACAGCAAATTAGCAACAGAGTTTGGATGTTCATTGACAGGAAAATCTTCCCATCCTTTATAGACTCCTGGGTGGCTTCCCCCTGAATCCAAATATCACATCATTTATTTAACTTAGAGAATAAAGTAATTAATACCAGGGAGTTCTGACTGCTTGGCAGGATGTGCTGTTACAGCTAACAAATTTTATGTCTTTAGGCTTCACAGCAGAACTTGATTTAATTTGTCCCAAGGTTAAGAAAGACAGCGAGGAAATTTGATGGCTCCAGATCACAAATTCACTACAATTTATCACCTTCACCATGTGGTGTGGACAGACACCACTTCCAGGTGGAGATGGCAGAAGTTTACTTAATCATCTTTGCTTTAATCCTGCATTCATCCATTATCTGCCACCATGTGTCCCAAATATTCTGTGTCTCCCTGGGAGCTGCCTCCAGCCACCCCCAGCACCAGCCTGACACATCCTTGGGATGAGGAAACCCCAAATTTTGGGATTATGCAATTAAGAGATAATACAATGCCAAGGAAAGGTAGGGAAGCATCTTAACTAGATTTTTCCCCTAAAAGTTCTGTTTCAATGGCATTTTAAAGAGACAGGAAATTCAACAAAACGTTTTGAAATGTGGAGCTCCTTTAAATTTTGGTGAGAGAAGAGAAAGGGAAAATGTTGCACAGGGGCTGTTTCTTAGTCACATCCAGGTTGCTGGATTAATTCCTGTGCCTGGATTTCCTTCCTTAAATAACAGAAAAATGGAATAATTTCTTCATTTCATGATAAGCTGATGTTTTCTACAGAGAAAATCCAGGCATAGAAAGGAATTCCCCCAATACCCAATGTCAGCTTGGCAGAGCAGCAAGAATTCACCACAGAATTCTCTTTAGGACCCACCCAGTGCAGGGAATTTGGGATCAATGAGGCTTTTAGAGCCTCCAAACCCAGTGGCCTGGCCAGAATCTCGCAGAGCAAAGGGAGGGAAGGCAGAGTTTCCCTCTCAGAGCTGAACACCTGGCCAGGGGGTCACGCTCAATTTGCAGAGCAGGGGCCACAACATCCCACCAGCTTCTGAGGGTCTGCAGCTCCTGAGCAGCGCTAGCCAGCAATTATGTCCCAAAAGAGCTCCCAGATGTGCGGGGAATGTGATAACAAAATGTCCCAGTTTGTGGCATTTTCTCCCTCCCTCTTGCTCTCCCCCTCTCTTCTGTCATTGTCCTTTAGAAAGTGAAGGTGAGGAATAAAGCTCTGGTTTTAGAAACCAGGTCCTAAAAAGCTGGAAAATGAAGCACAGAGATTTCCATGGCTTAAGGAAATCACACATCCCAGGCCAAGTCAAGCCTCCCTGTTGGGAGGAGCAGCCCCAAGGTGAAATCCAGGGAAGTCAGCAAGGTGGGAATGCAGATCTGCCACAGCTTCTTCCATGGGGACAGGTTCCTCTCCTTGCACCCCAAGACCCGAATTTGACTTTCCTTGTCCATGTGACAAATGCTTCAACAGCCAAGTCACTTTGTCAGGGCTTCAGAGTGCCTTGAAGGGGACCAAGCACTTCCTTAGGAGCTCTTCCTAAAGGTTCATCTGATTTTGAGAGCTGGGATCAGCGCTGGATTTCCACTGTGGCTTCCCCAAACATCTCCATTCATGAATCTCTGGGTCAGATGGGACATTTATCCGTGCTCCAGCAAAGAGCTGGGCAAGGAAACAAGAGGAAAGAAATGTTCTATTTATGGCTAAGTTGTGGGAAGTTGTTTTGGATTAGAGTGATCAAAAATTCTGATGGAAAATCCAGACTCATGCCTTTCAAACCACATCTTCCCAGACATAGGGCTTCACCCCTGACACTCTGCTGTCTCCTGGAAAATTGTCTGGGACCCACTTGGACCTGGATGCCCTTAAAGAGGTACCAAACCACCAGAATTCAATGACCATCAGTCTTCTCCCAAGCAGACCACTCCAGATTTTCCAAGAGAAGAACTAACACTCCCCCAGAAAGACCTGCCCTGGATCTCCCAGGCCGTTCTGGAGCCAGGAGGGCACGTGTCTGACACAAAATGATTATTGCTGATCAGCTCAAATGAATTCCCTTGTGAGCACCTGGTGGGTGACATCTCAGAGCACACCAGGGACACCCCAGCCCTTGGGTGAGGTGGTTCTTTTGGGACCATTTCCTGGGTCTCACTCTAATTATTTCTCATTAATCTGTGGGTTAATTAGCTCAGGAGCTTCTGTGCCACCTCCTCCATGCCCAGGAACCTGCCACAAACCCTTGGCAATGTTTCTCCATCACAGCCCAAGGCCGGCGCTTGCCGTGGCTGCTCCTACACAAACCACCTCACTGCTTCTTGCACTTTTTATCTCACTTAGTTCTTGTCTCTCATAATATTTAGAGGCTCTTTGGGATACAAATAGTATTGATTTGTATGTACAACCACCTAGAACAAGGAAGGTTCGGGTCCTCAGCCCAAATAATAAATAATAGTTAATATAGTTCAGACATGACCAGCCAGTTTCTACCTAAAAATGTCAATAAAGCAGGGCCATATTGATGCAAAGAGACATAAAATGTGAACTCCTTCAATCCAGGCACTTATTTGTCTCTGTTTCCGAGGCCAGGAAGGAAAGAGCTGTTAGCAGTGAATAGTATTTTATTAGCATCATAAACCCCAAGAGCAAAGTTTGTGTCACAGAGAACTGCACATGCATTTGAAGGCTTAATTTATGTTCTTGACTCTTCACTCTTTTTTTTTTTCTCTTTTTTTTTCCCAAAGAGGGGCATAATTTAAAATAAAGCCCAGTAGTGTCTGAAAGCACCTTTGTGTGAAGGGGATGTTGGTGCAAAACCAAACCCACACCCCACAGAGAGAGCTCAGTGGAACTGGAACATAAATCCATTCTGCAGAGCTCCATGGAAGCTTCAGGAAAACCACATTTTATGTGCACCAGGTCCTGAGCATCAGCACTGGGGAATGCCAACAGCCCCAGGGAAGAGTCAGGAGGGGAAGAAGTGACTTCCTGAGGAACTCCAACAAATGAGCAGTGGAAAACCAGTGAGGACAGAAAAACCAGCATGGCTTTGGTGCCTTTCCATGAATTGGAGCTCAGCAGATCTTGAGCTGATGGGAGACACAGCAACCACACCAGCACAGCCCCATCTCCACCCAAACCAATCCAGCACAAGGGGTCAAAATTCCTGCAGCTCCAGCTCATTCTCCTGCATTCCCAGCATTTTCCTCTGATCTGGCTCCTTTGGAGAGGGGTTGGGTTTCTGGGGATGCTTGGGAGCAGATATTGCAATACAAGCACAATCAAGCCCTGGTAATCAGCAAATTACAGCTTTCCATACATCCCAAAGCTTTTAACTCCCAGCTGCTTATCATGGTGTGTTTACACGGTGACAATTCTGCAGAGCACGTTCTGTGCCTGTTCCAGAGCTGTAAACACAGCTTTAACGACCAACAGGCATTTATTTAACATTCTGCCTGTTTCAGAGAGAGAAAACAGACAAGGTGAGTGCTGGAAGCACAGAATTAAGGGTTTATGGCGAAGAAAAAGGCTGCACAAGGAGCTGTGGAAAAGCAGAGCAGCATGGGGCAGGTTCTTCAGGAGCTGCCTACAGAGCAGGGAAGGTATTTGTGGCTCTGAGCAGTGAGGGGAGGCAAATCTCCTCTGTCACTGCACAAACACAAAGGTTTGGGAGTGCGGGAAGGAGCAGCCTTTGTTGGTAAAAATACTCCCATGCTCTCTGCTCAGGCAAGGGCTGTGAACTCGCACTGCAGCTCTGCACCTGAGTGTGGCATGAGAGCTGAGCCCAGCTCTGGTCACCCATGGCAGGAGAGACCCTGAGGGGCTGGAGAGTGTCCAGGGCAGGGAACAGAGCTGGGAAGGGGCTCAGCCTGGAAAAAGGAGGCTCAGGAGGGACCTTGTGGCTCTGCACAACCCCTGACAGGAGGGGACAGCCCCAGGTTGGGCTCTGCTCCCAGGGAACAGGGACAGGAGCAGAGGGAACGGCCTCCAGTTGAACCAGGAGAGGTTTAAATTGGATTTTAGGGAAAATTCCTCTGTGGAAAGGGTGGTCAGGCATTGCCCAGCGAGTGCCCATCCCTGGAGGTGTCCAAGGAAGGGCTGGATGTGGCACTGAGCGCTCTGGGCTGGGGATGGCTCAGCACACCCCACACAACTTTGTCACTGCCTTTGCCTTTGGAGTTCTCTCAGCACAGCCAAATGTTTGCTGTTTGCAGGGGCAAAACCGCCCTGCAGAAAAGGCTGAAGCCCCCATTAAGACTTTATGATGTTTTTAATTACCTGCTGTGTGCTGGTGCCTGGGGAGTTGCCTGCCCTTTGCAGCAGGCTCCGGAGTGCCACGTGCTGGGCCCTTTGCTGCTCAGCCACAAGACAAATGGGGTTGGCTGCCACAGGGATTTCACTTTCAGGGCAGCAGAGCACACAAGAGCTTTAGGATGTGATTTGCAGAGCACCACAAAGGTTGGTGGTGTATTTCTTCAAATGCAAACTATTTGCATGGCCACCAGATTGGGCTGAAGCAAATCTAGCAGGGTCACCACTTCCAATCTGTCCTTCTGAAGGAGAAAAGAGCAATTTCATTGTCCTGGAATGGTTGCAGGAAAAGGAAATAAGAAAGGATCGTTCTACTTGTCCTCCACCTTGAAACTGCAGATATTGCTCCATATAAAATCACACTATAGAACAGCATCTTTCTCCTTTCTCCTCTTTTTGCAATTTCTACTTTTTATTTTTCTCCCTCTTTTCTTTCACACCTTTTAACCTTACCAAATTGTCCCTCTTAAATAATAATTAACTCCCTGGTTCAGCTGGGGAAGTGCTTTAAGGCTCCAGCAATTTTATTTTCTGTGTGAGACGACAGGAGGGAAAAGTTAAATCAGGAGGTTCCTCAAGAGTTGCCCCTCTAGAAAAACCATTCCATGCCTGTCCCTGGTGAAAGGATCCTGCCAGATCCCAGAGGAACCAGCAGAGTTTGCTCAGTAATTAATGGGGAGAGAGGAGAAAAAAGGAAATACAGGAGCAGGCAATGCTGTTGCTGCACTCTCCAAAATGTTTTCTCCCAACAGAGCCACATCTTGAGTGGTGATTCCACACAACAAAATGATGCCTGGTGCTGGCTGACCCAGAAAAAAGAGGAGAAATGAGGTGTCCCTTGTGCTTTGGGGCTGAACATGGCACTGAACAATTTGGGGCTGCTCTGCAGCACGACATGGGTGGAAAAACCCAACCACAAAGGGGGGAGAACACTTCCCTTAATTACAAACTGGAGCGAATAAATTACAAATTCAATCACAGCACTGCTTGCCAACGAGGAACTCAAACCACTCAGGCTCTGAGTCCCATGAATTAGGAGAGAGCAGGATTTGTGGGGAGCCATCCTGAACCCTCCTTGTGATCCTCGTGAAGGCTGAGCTAGAGCAGAGGCTGGAGAGAGTTAAAGTAGGGATTTATTAAAAGGATCTCCTCAATGGATCCACCTTGGACAGCACAAGAGCCCAGCCAGGGCTGCACCCAAGATGAACCAAAATGGTCACAAAATGCACGACCGGTCACGAGGTCTCACTTTGATAAGTTCTGCTCCCTTTGCATATTGGAGTTAATTGTCCAATTACAGCTTCAGGTTATGAAGTCCCATCCTGCTTGTTTTGTCTCTTCAGTCCGTGCTGTTTATGCTCTTGGGCCTGAGATTTGGATTATTTGTCCTTGGTCCCCAGCTGGAGCAGGAATTGTTTTGTCTCCCTGCTCTGTGCAGAGAGCTCACCATCCCCTAATATGAAGCTCAGAAGTACACACTAAAGCAGCACAGAATCTGAAAAACATAAAAGCTAAAACCTGAGGCATCAGCTGTAATGAAATAATGAGGTCTGAAGTGGGGCAGAGTGTGCTGGGCACAGTCTGAGACACTCACTGAGAACCAGAGAAGTAGCAGAATGATCACTCAGAGCATTTTTCTCCTGCTAAATTGCTCATTCAGCTACCTGTGTGTTGGGGAAGGGAGACCTGCTCTGCTGTGGAAGCATCTCTTTGGTTCCAGAAGTGTTGACAGCAAACAAAGCAGCCTGACCTCCAACAGCCCAGGGGCTACAGCGTGTTCCAGGCACTGAGCCCCAGGGGGAGCCGGGTTCTGCACATCCCGGGTGAGAAAAGCACGTCTCAGGCTTGCCACGACTGAAACTGAGAGCAAAGTCTGAGCCCTGGGGTTCCCCCGGTTCCCTGCCTCGAGCAGATAACCCCAGGAGCCAGGGATTATTAAATCCCATCCCTCTGCCAGGTCGATATCCCCAGCTCTCTCCTCTTCCTGACCTATCCCACCATGAATAATGCACGAGCTGCCGGTGGGGCAGCTCTGGCTGGAGCCCGGCCAGCCAAAGGGCTCTCTCAGCAGATCAAAAGCCAATCAAGTTCATTTCAATATTTATGTTTAATCCTTCATTCTGAAATGATAAATATTTCATGCTACGCCCTTACAGGAAAGCAAAGCCAAGCAAAAGCAGAGGAGACACCGGCCCAGACAGAGCGGCTCTTTCATGCTAATTCCTGTCCAGGCAGACACAGCTCCTGATGCCATTAATATTCCTCAATCAACATGGATTATTTATTTGTGTCCTGACAGAGCCTGCAAGGACAGAGGTCAGAGCTGAGGAGCACAGCAGGCATGAAGGCAGGTTTGATTCCTGCAGCCAGGTTTGATTCCTAGAACCAGGTTTAGGATTAATTCCTGCAGCCAGGTTTGATTCTGGGAGCCAGGTTTGATTCCTGCAACCATGATTCATTCCTGCAGCCAGGTTTGATTCCTGGAGCCAGGTTTAGGATTCATTCCTGAAGCCAGGTTTGTTTCCTGAAGCTAGGGTTGATCCCTGGAGCCAGATTTGATTCCTGCAACCACAATTCATTCCGGGAGCCAGGTTTGATTCCTGCAGCCATGATTTATTCCTGCAGCCAGGTTTGATCCCTGGAGCCAGGTTTGATTCCTGGAGCCAGGGTTCATTTGTGGAGCCATGTTTGATTCCTGGAGCCACAATTCATTCCTGCAGCCAGGTTTGATCCCTGGAGCCAGGTTTCATTCCTGCAGCCAGGTTTAGGTTTGATTCCTGCAGCCAAGTTTCATTCCTGGGGGCTTCCACCAAGGTTTCCTTTTCTGGACTGCTGTGAATATTCCATGACAGCATCCTGGTGCTGGCAGTGCCCAGATACCCTCCCCATCCCACCCTGGCCTTCCCCAGGGTTATCCCAGCCCACAAATCCCCTCAATAAACCCCTCAAGCAGGGTTTTCCCAGCAGCTCCTGTCAAAGCCCTGCCAAAGGTTTGGATATTTTGATATTTGATATTTTTAGATCTATTTGTCACAGCAAACAAAACCCCTCAGGCTTTTTTTTGCTGATAATCTCCATCACCTGTCCATTCTCCACACACTTTGACCTGGGAACAAAGCCCAGTGTGGGTGCAGGAGGAGGCAGCACAGCCCTGTGGGTTTTGTTGGCAATCAAACCCTGCCCACCCGGGAAGCAGCGAGGAGGAGAACCCAGGATTAAAGAGATGTAAATGAACTGAGGATGCAGGAGAAGCTGCTGAAAGGTAACTCAGAGTTTTCTCAGAACCCACCTGCTGCCTTCCCTAATCATGATTTAAAGGCAGCACCCAATTCCTAACCAACAGGGTGAGGAACAAAGCCTTTTTGATGGGGATTCTGTTTTCCAGGGAGAACCATTTAATAAGTTGCACTCAGGAAGTCTCTGTTCCCAATAAAGACTTAACAAAGTTAATTAGACTAAACAGTAATTATCATGTCTCTTCATTGTTCAATTATCTTGCTGAACTGGTGTTTCCTGATTAATTTTCTGATTAAAATGTATTAAATTGAAAAGCACTTGCAAACACGAGCTGACGGGCTGCGTCCCACGCAGCAGGATTTCCGGAGGTCAGGGAGGCAGGGATGGTTGGCACCCACCCCCCAAACAGGCCAGCTCCACACCCCACACACAGCCAGCAACCCAAAACAGAGCCTTCACTGATGTGCTCTCCAGTTTGAGATCCACCAACTCATCCCTGGTATGTTCCTGCTCCTGTGGCCTCTTCCAGGCTCTCCTTTGTCCCTGCACTGGCACAGAGCAGCTGGGGCTGCCCCTGGCACTGTCCAAGGCCAGGCTGGACAGGGCTTGGAGCATTCTGGGACAGTGGAAAGTGTCCCTGCATGGTAGGGGGTGGAACAGGATGGGCTTTAAGGTCCCTTCCAACCCAAACCAGTCTGGGAGTTTGTGATTCGTACTCCTGCACAATTTTACCTTTCTCTGAGGTTTTTCCACAATCACAGCTGCAGTCCCTGTGCTGGGAGCAGCTCTGCAGCACAGGAGGGGATCCTGGATCCCTGTAAAGCTGTTTCCAAGTCCAGTTTCTCTGGACCATGGCAGAGAGTGGAACAGGATGGGTTTTAAGGTCCCTTCCGACCCAAATCAATCTGGGATTCTGGGATTCCTACTCCTCCACGATTTTACCTTTCTCTGAGGGTTTTCCATGCACAAACACTGTGCAATACAAGCCCCTGTGCTGGGAGCAGCCCTGCAGCACAGGAGGGGATCCTGGAGCCCTGTAAAGCTGTTTCCAAGTCCAGTTTCTCTCTCCCACTGGATCCCACAGTCTGGGCACTCTGAGCTCCCACCCAGCTCAGGCTGTGCCTCCCATCTGTAAAACCATAGAGGCACTTTCTGCTCTCCCACCCTGACAGCAGCCAGCACAGAGGAGGAATTCCCACAGCTCAGCACCCCCATGGAATCTCTCCAACCCAGTGAACACCTTTAGGTCTGGCACTGCATCTCCTGCAGCCTCCAGCATCGTTCTGCACTTCTCCCAGGAGTTCAGCTCCCCTCTGATGGTCTTTAACATCCCAGCCTGCATCCCTCAGCCAGATTCTTCTGGTGGGATCAACAGATTTCCATGGATCATTCCAACCTGCAGCACTTTGGGATTAAGCAGCAGAGACAGCCCTGGCGCTCCTGAGCCACCACAGCCCCACTTTCCAAGGCTCTGCTTTAGCATTCACCTGTGGCAATCCAGAAATCACTGGCATTTTGAGCAGCTCCTCACACCATTTGCATATCTTTTATAAGACAAATCAGAAAAGGGGATTAATTTTCCTTTCTTCACTTTAATATCACCTGTGGCTGGCAGGAAACAAACAAATTCATCGCCTCCTTCCCCAAATCCTTGCGATTAGGTTATTAGAGCCCCAGACTTATTATAAATTATTGAAAGGACACAGCTGAGCCCAAATCCCACAGAGGGCTCTCTTTGTCTTCCACAAGGCTGGCAATTCTTGATTAACTCCCGTGCAGCACGAGGCAGGAGGGATGAGCAGCGCCGCAGACGTTCCGCGGTGCCGAGCGCGGTGCCGCGCTCCACGCACGGCTGTGCAGGGAATCTGAGCTCCCAGCAGCTACAAAGGAGTTTTCTTCCTTTTCTCCTCACCCTCTTGGAAACTCAACACCAGCCTGGCTGCTGCTGCTGGGACCAAGCCAGGCTGGAGGGCTTGGAAAGGCAGAGAAATGTCTGTTCCTTTTGGATATCCATCCTCAGTCCTGCAAGGGCTGTCCCACAGGTTCAGCTCCTGGTAACGCCACAATTTCAGGAGTTAAAGGAGTTAACCCCACAATTTCAGCTCCAAAGGAGGTAACTCCATAATTTCAGCTCCAAAGGAGTTAACTCCATAATTTCAGCTCCAAAGGAGTTAATTCCCCAGGTTCAGCTCCAAAGGAGTTAAGGAGTTAACTCCATAGTTTCAGTTCCAAAGGAATTAACTCCACAATTCCAGCTCCAAAGGAGTTAATTCCCCAGGTTCAACTCCAAGGGACTTAACTCCATAATTTCAGCTCCAAAGGAGTTAACCCCACAGTTTCACCTCCAAAAGAGTTAACTCCATAGTTTTACTCCAAAAGAGTTAACCCCACAATTTCAGCTCCAAAGGAATTAACTCCACAATTCCAGCTCCAAGGGAGTTAGCTCCACAGGTTCATCTCTAAAAGACTTTAACTCCATAACTTCAGCTTCAAGGGAGTTAACTCCACAATTCCAGCTCCAAAGGAGTAAACTCCATAATTTCAGCTCCAAGGGAGTTATTCCATGGTCTCACACACTCCAGGTAAGGGAACCTGGAGTGGCAGCAGCAGCGTTTCAGGTTCCTCCTGCTCAGTGCCTTGTTTTGCCCTGTTTTAAGTCCCGTTGATGAAAGCAGGGGAGGTTCTGATAAGGAGTTAACTTTGTTTGTGATGTAGAAGCCTCCAAAGGGAGCTGCAGCTCTGCTAAGAATAAGTCTCTGTCTATGAGCTAAGAGCTCACACCTCCAGATAAGATAGAGACAGAACCAGCATTTACAGCAGCTCCATCAAACACACTTAGGCTGAAGTGTTGCTACAAACACTTACCACTGGTTTAGACTCATTCCAGAAAAAAAAATGGAAGCCTAATAACCCAAGGAGTTTTGCTTTCCTTCCTTTTTAAAAAAAAAATATTTTTCAATAATCATATAATCATAAGTAGTGAATCCAAGGGTTTCCTGGCTCCTGAGCTATCATTTGGCAAACAGCTCCAATTATAAACCCCAAACCTAATGACTGGCCTTTGCCAGTGTCCCTCTGTGCTCACAGGAACATTTCTCCTGCACCAAGCTGAAAGGAGATGTCCACAGGGAGTTCGCTGTGAAACGCTGGATTTCAAAAGCCTGCAGCAAGTTGATTCATGTCTATTTAATTTCTCCAGGCAGTTTCACTGGAATGCTGTATATAAATCAAATCCAAGGCTAGCAGCAGAGATGGACCAAGCTGTGGAAGGACTGTATGATTTTAATTAAACTACACACACAAATCAGGCAAGAGTGAAGGTGCAAGAGGAGAGAGAGAGAATTCTATCACTGGGGATAAGCCAATATTTTTGAGCAGGGAAACAAATAACCATTTACTGTGAAAAGTCTGATTTCAAAAGCAGCGTTTTGTCATTGTGCTGATTTTCATAATCAATTTAAATCTGGAAGAAGCCAGGCTTGAGCACAGCAAACAAAGGGCCTGAACGGAAGTTAATTAGACTGTATCAGCTCAGCCTTCTCATCCTTTACTCACTGTCGAGCTTTATGGGCTCCAGCAGGCTCTTCACTGCCAGCCCTGCTTTGGAGACAGCTCTGCTGGGGCCACAAGGCCACATCCTGCAGTGTCCTGTGCAAAATCCCCAATCCCACAGTGGGGCAGGGTTAAGGGACCACAGAGACTCTGCTGGTGCCACATCCCAGAGCACAGGGCCCAGCAGTGTGTGCAGAGGGCTCTGGGAGAGCTTCCCCTGGGGATCAGCTAAATAAATTCAGTTTGGGGGATGAATCCCACAGTCCCAGAGTGGGAAGACTGGGAGGGACCACAGAGGCTCAGCTGGTGCCACCTCAGGGTCAGCCCAGAGCACAGGACCCAGCGGGGTGTGCAGAGGGCTCTGGGACAGCTTCACCTGAGGATCAGACACATAAACTCATTTTGGGGGATGAATCCCCCAATCCCAGAGTGGGGCAGGGCTAAGGGACCACAGAGGCTCAGCTGGTGCCACCTCAGGGTCACATCCCAGGGCACAGGGCCCAGCAGTGCGTGCAGGGGGCTCTGAGACACCTTCACCTGGAGATCTGCCACATAAACTCATTTTGGGGGATGAATCCCAGAGTGGGGCAGGGTTATGGGGCCACAGAGGGTCAGCTGGTGCCACATCCCAGAGCACAGGGCCCAGCAGTGTGTGCAGAGGGCTCTGGAACAGCTTCCCCTGGGGATCAGCCACATAAACTCATTTTGGGGGATGAAGCCCACAGTCCCAGAGTGGGGCAGGGTTAAGGGACCACAGGGCCCAGCCCAAGTGCTGGGAGGTCACAGGCACCACCTGCTGATGGCACAGGGAGGGATCCTTCACTTCAGCTCCTCAGGAGTTCCACATGCCCAGCCCAGAGAGGGAGCAGGGACAGCCACGAGCCATCTGTGACCTGGCAGGGTGATGGCCTTGGTGACACCACTGGAGAAGGTGGAGAAATGATTTCCTTGTGAATGAAACACAGAGAGGGCTCTGGAACAGCTTCACCTCGGGATCAGCCAAATAAATTCATTTTGGGGGATGAATCCCAGAGTGGGGCAGGGTTAGGGGACCACAGAGGCTCAGCTGGTGCCACATCCCAGGGCCCAGGGCCCAGCAGTGTGTGCAGAGGGCTCTGGAATGTCCCCAGGCAGGGACAACCCACAGCCAATCCTCCCTGGGCTCTGTCCCAGTGCCCACAGTGCAGTTCTGCCTCCAGGGCAGGGGAATTGCTGGGAATTTCTGGGAGCCCAGCAGCTCTATCCCATGGCAGAGGGGTGCTCACAGCTCCCAAAGCCCTGCAGCACTGGAAGGGAGCAGAGGGCTTGGCTGAGCCCAGTGTGTGGAACTAACACTGCTCTGCCAGGTGCTGCACCAGCTTTTACAGCAAAAACAAACAGGGCTGTAAAAAGGAAGAGGCTCTCCATAAAAAAAACAGGATATTTGGAGCTGAAGGGTTGTTTTCCTACTCAAAGTGAAGCTCCCACAAGGCTTGGAGTTGGTGATAGGGGCTGGAATTGTGAGGCTGTGCCAGGGGAGGGTTTAGGTTGGATTTAGGGAAGGGTTCTTCCATCAGAGGGTGCTGGGGCACTGAAATGTCACATTCCCAAAGCTGCCAGAGCTCCAGGAGAGCTTGGACAATGCTCCCAGGGTGGGATTTTGGGATGTCTGTGCGGGGCCAGGGCTTGGACTGGATGATCCTCATGGGTCCCTTCCATAATTCTGATTTTTTTTTCCAGTACAGGGTTGCTCCCATAAGAAAGAAAAGCTCTTCCAGCTTTTTCTTTCCTGCAGCACTGCAGATGCAGGTTGGCATTTTTGAAAGAACACTGGAGAATTTCCCACTCCTCTTTGAAAGCCCCTTTGAGTCCTGTCCTGTGGATGCACAGAGGCCCAGAAAATGAAAGTTCCCCAGCCCTGCTCCATTCAGAACACGAGGCAGGGAGGGTTTCTGGAGTAAATTCTCTCTTTGGGTCAGTGCTGTGCTGCCTGAAAGCAGCAGCAGCTGCTCCAGCCTTGCAGCTGAGGTGATCAGCAGGAAAACGGGCCTGGGCTCCATCCCTGGTGCTTCCTGAAGCGAGTCCAGCTGTGACCTGGAGATGGTCTCAGCTCATGCCCTGCCTTGGAGCTGTGCCCTGCCACCTGCCTGCCTGCTCAGGCTGCAAACTGCGCTTTGGGGGCTGCTCCTGCCCCTGGACAGAGCAACCCCAGCTGCAGCCTTCAGCTAATGCAGCACCACAGAGAAATACCAGCCCTAAATGCTCCCAGAGGGTGTTTGCTCCTCCAGGCCAGTGATGCTGCTCTGTACAACCATGTTGGGCTCAAATGGAGATACTGGGGAGGGAAAACTCAGGTCCAGCCTGATGCCAAGCAGAGGAGTCATTAAGAGCTGGAATATTTCAATAAAGTCCAAAAACTCAAGGAATAAACGTTCCTGGTGTGTTCACCCCAGCTGCAGCCTTCAGCTAATGCAGCACCACAGAGAAATACCAGCCCTAAATGCTCCCAGAGGGTGTTTGCTCCTCCAGGCCACTGATGCTGCTCTGTACAACCATGTTGGGCTCAAATGGAGATACTGGGGAGGGAAAACCCTGGATTGCACTCAGGTCCAGCCTGATCCAAAGCAGAGGAGTCATTAAGAACGAAATATTTCAATAAAGTCCAAAACCTCAAGGAATAAATGTTCCTGGTGTGTTTAACAGCACACCAGCCTCCGGTGTGTGGAAAGAGCAAGGCAATTAATGAGGTAAATTTAGCACTCCAGGCTGAGGTGTGCAGCTCCCACAGCAGCTGAAACACGGCAACTGAAATAACATTTATCAGAAAGATCAGCCTGCCTGAGCTGGGGCTGCTGCTCCTCTCACCTGCTCACTGCCTCACCCGTCCTCCAGGAGCCCCAGGCAGGGTTGTGATGTTGGCTGCAGCTCACACAGGAGGGTTTGGGTGCTCCTGGACACCCCTTGGAGACCCCACTGAGACCTCCCTGCCTTGTGGAAAAAATATGGAATGAGCAGATGGTGCTTTTCCTCCACTGCTCAGTCCCCACTCAGGTTCATAACCAAGGGAAGGAGAGGCCTTTTCCAAAATAAAAAGGAAAAAAAGAAGTAGAAACAAAGTTCTCCAAGCTGTAGGATGCCATGGATGCAAAAGTTTTCATGGTCTCATAAACCAGCTTGTTAAATTTGTGGGACACAAGTCCTGCCAAGAAAACAGGCTCACAAAGCTGATCCTAATCTCAACATTCAAGGCCAGATACCTGAATAGACAATAAAAACCACAACAGCTTTAAACAGCTGTGAAACCTGACTAAATCCTGACTAAATCCTTGTATTCCACACTAGCTGAGAACATCAGCCACCCTGTCCAGCAGAATGCAGAGCTCTGTCTTCCAGTAAAATGTGATTTTTTCCAAGCATTAAAAAGATTTAAATGGTGTGGAGAACAAGGACAGGCAGAGGGATTGATTATAACAATACATGTTTGGGATGAGGTGGAAAACTTCACATTTCAGTGTTGAAAAGGTGTTCTGATTCCAAAAGGACACAGCAAGGCCTCCCTGAGTGAGTTACCCCCTGCTTGGGCTGGGATCAGGAGGAACACTTAGATGAGCATCTTTTTTCTGGGAAAATCCCACTTTTCCCCTCAGAAGTAATGATGCCAATTGTCCCACAAACGCAGAAACCCTCTGAAACCCCAAAACACCCATGGCAGGGAGGGGACACAGCAACACCCACCCCATCAACCTGCGCCCAAACCCTTCCAGTGCTGTTTATACCAGTTATTATTTTAACTTTTGGTAATTAAATATCCTCAATTTTTATCAGAGCCACTCAAGAGCCCAGCAGTGGGGACTGCAGCTGCCTTTGAACAGATGAAATGTTTTCCCTGCCTTTGAACACACTCTCTGCCTGTTCCCAGCCTGTGGCCACCCCGTTTGCCCTGAGGTGCCTGGCACTGGAGTCTCCAGGATAAAAGGAGCAGCTTGGAAGTGGAATTAGTGTCCTGCATGGAAGGCTGTGCTGCAGACAGAATCAAAAGAGGAAATAAAGACCTGAGCTAAGCAAAATCTGCATGCGGATAATTAGTTCAACTTCCGAGTCTTGACATGGAGCTTGTGGAAACGGAACATTTGGGAATCATGCAGTCTGTAGCAAGGAGAACCACTAGGTTTGAGGACTTAAAAAAATCATGCCTAGTTTTCATAAAATATAAAATAAAAAAATGAAATAAAGACTATTGGATTAAAAAAAAATTATAGGAAGTGCCTAAATTTGGAAGGGGAATAAAAGCAATACAAAAAAAATGAAGTAAAAAAAAAGAATGAAGAAAAAAGTAAGAAGAAAAAAAAGTAATACCAAAAACTGAAGTAATAACTTAGGGAGTAAAACCCACTATGAGATTTCTTGAGGGCTAGTATGGGCCTGAGAATATTCTTGCTAAACCAAACATATGCATACTGTGGCTGAAAAGCAATACATCAGACTTTCCCTAAAGGCCCATATTTATTTATATATAAATAAATATATATATTTCCTGCCAAGCAAAGGTTTGGGGGACAGGTCTTGTGTGGGGTTGTTTTATTGTGATTTTTAAAGTGTCTGCAGGACTTTGGGTGTAACTGAGGGGTGACCTGCTGTCTCCCTGTTCGAGTTCTTCTAAACCTTCTGATGTTCACATTCTTGTATCAAACTTTCTTTTATGTAAGTAATTGTTTTGCATTCTTTTCTGGAGGAGGAGAAATTTGATGGACTGTTGGTTTGTCCAGTGTCATTGGAGAGGTGGTACTTTCACCCTCCAATCCACTGTCACTTTTGGAAATCTATAAATGTTGGAGTCAAAATTAAACTTCCCTCTTTTTTACCTTAGAGATTCCAGTGTCCACATGTTCCAGATTGCAAGGCAGGAGGTATTCTATTACCATCTGTATGGCAGCTGTCTTCTGTCAAGTGGGCAGTTTGCCTTATCTCTCTCTGAGTGACCACATTCACACCTCCCTCAGGAGGGGACACCTGCTGATAACAGCCATGGAATGTCCCTGCATGGCTGATCAGAACTACAGCATCCCACTGGGAGATGTGAGCCCAGAGGGAGGAGCCAAGCATTCCTACCCAGATATAATCTGGAGATTTCAAACATTCCTACCCGGATATAATCTGGAGATTTCAAACATTCCTACCCAGATATAATCTGAGATTTCAAACATTCCTACCTGGATACAATCTGGAGATTTCAAACATTCCTACCTGGATAGAATCTGGAGATTTCAAACATTCCTACCCGGATATAATCTGGAGATTCAGGAACACCAGAACAGCTTTTCACCACTGGATTCCCCAGAGGAACAGCAGCTGCCTCTTCCCCTGGATCTTCAGAGGCAGATGCACCTTTCTCCAGGATCCCTGCTCCAGCAGAGCCACCCCTGACACTGCAGGAGGGCTGAGCCACAATTCCAATGGGGCTGTGCCAGCACCCTGACCCACAGGGTGTCAGGCTGGGTTCTGACTCTGGCACTGTTGGTTTAGTTCACTGCATTGGTTATTTCATCCTTTTATTTTCTTCCCTATTAAAGAACTGTTATTTCCTGCTCACATATTTTTTGCCTAAGAGCCCTTTCATTTGAAATGTATAACAGTTGGGAGGGGTGGTGAGGCTTTGCATTCTCCATCTCAGGTGAGGCTCCTGCCTTCCTTAGCAGACTCCTGTCTTTCCAAACTGAGACACCACATCATTCTATTTCTTGTCATAAAGTGACAACCTGTCCTTGAGGCAGCCCCAAAAGCAAAGGAGGCGGATCTGCTCTTGGTGGAGAAGGTGGAAATCGCCCAATCTTATTTTTCCTGCTGGCACTTGCACACCCAGCCCCTGCAGCAGGGTTTGGTGAGCCTGGCACCCCCTGGCACACTCCAAAACCCCATCCCCAGCCACCCAAAGGGAGCCTTGGTCCCACCAGGGAGCCTCTTTCCAAGAAACTTCTGGGAACAAACATTTATGGCTGTCAGGCTTCAGGAGAAGCAGACAGCAGGGAGCTGCAGACCCAGCCAAGTCCATGCAGGGCTCTCACAATCAGCCAACACTCACAAACACTTCCCTTCCTCCTGGAAATATTTTCCCCAACTCTCCCCTGCACTGCCAAACACTCGTTTTCCTCCTGATAAAATCAGCCCTGCAGCCCAGGCTGAGGCAGCTCAGTGCTGACCTCAGCTCTCTGCTCCCCAGGATCTGACAAAATGGTGAGAGCTCCTCAGATTGTGGAACAGAACATCTGTTTCCTCTGGAGCAGCTGCCACCTGGCCAGCACAGAGCTCTCCTGAGCAGAACTTACCTGCCTGTGGAGAGCACAGCCCCTCCTCAGGGACACCTGGCACCTGCACAGCCCCTGAAGGGATTGGCAAACACCACAGCAGCCCCAGAGGATGAGGAGGGGCTTTTTGGAGGGAGGCAGGCTGCCTT
This sequence comes from Calcarius lapponicus, assembly GCA_039654755.1. NCBI lineage: Eukaryota > Metazoa > Chordata > Aves > Passeriformes > Fringillidae > Calcarius > Calcarius lapponicus. Next base: position 18,674,133 of record JBBFKN010000011.1, read on the forward strand.
CCTCATCTTTTACTGTGATGGTTTTCACAGGGGTCTGAGGATGAGGGAAGAGACGAGGATCTGACTCCATGTTTCAGAAGGCTTGATTTATTATTTTATGATATATATAATATTAAAACTATACTAAAAGAATAGTGGAAAGGATTTCTTTAGAAGGTTAGCAAGGAATAAAATGGAAAAGAAGAATGATAACAAAAGTTGGTGTCTTGGACAGAGAGTCTGAGCCAGCTGGGCTGTGATTGGCCATGAATTAGAAACAACCACATGAGACCAATCCCAGATGCACCTGTTGCATTCCACAGCAGCAGAAAACCATTGTTTGCATTTTGTTCCTGAGGCCTCTCAGCTTCTCAGGAGAAAAAATCCTAAGGAAAGGACTTTTCATAAAATGTGTCTGTGACATTTTACATGTTCAATATTTGGTGGGTTATTTACTTGTTGCATATTACTTTTACTGCTCCAGGGATGGGGCAGGCACAGCCTCACAGGGAAAAATTTTTTCCAAATGTCTCATCTCAGCCTCCTCTCAGTGTGAAGCCATTCCCCCTGTCCTGTCTCCACATGTCACCTTGGAAATATTACCCACGGGGGACTCACTTGTCCCAGGTGGAAGGTGTGACACTCAGCTGGGCTGGCAGCTTTAGGAGAGATATTAAAACAGGCTTTAAATGCAGCTTGTGTGGCTGCAACAGAATAATCCTCATTTGGAGTTAGTTCAGGTAATTTCTTTTAAAAAATTGATTATTTTCCCCTTTCCGATTTTGGGGCTGGGGATGGTTTCTCCTGGCAAGGTCTGGGAAGGGCCTGAGGACACTCCAGCCTCTCTTTGGGCAGAGGAGTTTTGTATTTGCAGGGATTCCCTTGGAAGGATGGAAATGATGAATCTGACTCCATGTTCTCAGAAAGATTATGTATTATTTTATGATACTATAATTTATTAAAGTAATAATAATCATCATCATAAAAAATGCTGTCTTTTGTCAAGTGGGCAGTTCTCTGTATCTCTCTGAGTGATCACAATCATGATATTCTATTCTATTCTATTCTATTCTATTCTATTCTATTCTATTCTATTCTATTCTATTCTATTCTATTCTATTCTACCAAACTAACTAACTAAAGAATACAGAAAGGATATTTACAGAAGGCTAAAAAGATAATAATGAAAACTTGGGGCTCCCTCCAGAGTCCTGACACAGCTTGGCCCTGATTGGCCAAAGAGTGAAAACAACCCACAGCAGAATGCAATGGAACAATCACCTGTGGGTAAACAATCTCCAAACACATTCCACACGAGCACAACACAGGAGAAGCAAATGAGATAAGAATTGTTTTCCTTTTAAAACAAATTCCAAAGGAGCAAAACGCAGGAGAAGCAAATAAGGTAAGAATTGTTCTCCTTTTTAAAGACGTTCCAAAAGAGCACAACACAGGAGAAGCAAATGAGATAAGAGTTGTTTTCCTTTTCTCTGAGGCTTCTCAGCTTCCCAGGAGAAAACTCCTGGCTGAAAGGATTTTTCCAGAGCATGTGAATGCCACAGATGAGCTTCTGGGACACCTCGGTGCCACCTCAGGGGTGGGTGATGGTGGTGGGCAGCTCTCCTGAGCTCTGATACCTCAGCAGAGGGATTCCTGCTGCTGCACCTCCTCATTCTGCAGCTCCTCATGTCCCTGGAGGCAGGGATGCATCCCCTGGCACGTTCCTGCCCACGGAGTTTAGTCAGGATGTGTCCCTGGAGCCAGGCAGACACTGACTCAGGGCTGAGTCACTGCAGGCAGGGTTTATTCCCTGACTTTCACTCCCCACTGATCCTGCTGCTGCTCAGGAGCCAAGATGAGCTCTCATGAACATTGCCAGCTGAGTGTCACATCTTCCACCTGGGACAAGTGACTCCTCCATGGGTAATATTTACAAGGGCATGTGGAGACAGGACAAGCTTCACACTGAGAGGAGGCTGAGATGAGACATTTGGAAAAAATTCTTCCCTGTGAGGCTGTGGCTGCCCCATCCCTGGCAGTGTCCCATCCCTGGGAAGGTGGAAGGTGTCGTTGCCCATGGCAGGGGGTGGGATGGGATCATCTTTAAGGCCCCTCCCAACTCAATTCCATGATTTTCTGTCTCTGTGATAACTGATCAGCAGCAATGAAAGGAAAGAGACCATTTGGATTATAGGAATTAAAGCTTTAGAAAGGGGTAAGATAAGAAAAAGGAAAAAATGGAAAAGATATCGGCTATTCTGAAGCAAACAAAAGCCACTATAGATTAAACAAACAATGCAGCCCAAACTTCTCCTTACAGTGGTCTGACAGATAAACAGCAGCCTCCAATAATTAATTGTGTCCTGGCACAGCTGAATGAGCCACCATATGGGAGTGGTGACAAAACAGCCCCTGTTTTTTGGTGGCAAATTGTGCAAATCGCCGAGTCTGTTTAGAGCTGAGAACTCACACACCTCACTCCTCCTGCTGTCAGAGCAGAGCACACAAACCTGGGAGGGACAGAGTTCTTGGGGGCACTGGAAGTCACTCCAGGCAGAATTTAGGCACAGGAAATCCAGGCAGAATTTCGGGTTTGATGCAGGTGAGAATTCACACACTGAGAAGACACTGCTGGAGGAAGCCCATGAGCTGTGGTCACATCCCCTGTGCTCACTGAGGGTGGCTTTGTCACCCTCAGGGCCAAGGAGGAGGTGGCAGCATGGCCACAGGGGAAGAGACTTGAAGGAGCACTGCAAAGGAGCCTTGGGAATGGATTTTGAGGGGCTGGTGGCAGAGCAGGAGCTGCAGGAAGGGGAGGGAACATCAGCCCAGCTCAATCCTTGTGCTGACTTTCTGATTCTCCACGAGCACTGAATTTACTCATTTTATTTTCTCTAGAGATATCCATTAAAAATTGCACTTGAAATGGCTGAAGAAAAACGATCCAGCAAAGCCAAGGAAGCATCTTGGAGATGGTCCAGCCTGGCAGAGCTGAGATGCAAATGTGGAGTGACTCTTGTGGGGTTGGGTCGGACATAAATCCACAATTGCTCAATTAAATCTGCTCCCAGTTCACGCCGCAGACAGGCAGCCATGCTCCAGAACTGGGACTGTTCCTGAATTTCCCCCTGAATAAAACCAGCCCCTTGGAGAACAAAACGCTGGCGTTCCACGTCGCGCTCACAGCTCTCCCCTCCTCTGCATTTTCATTTCAAATGAGACAAAGCACCGCTGTCAATTTGGCAGCCAATGATGCCCTTGAAGCCACCTGCCCCTGGCTCCACGCTCAGCCTCAGCAGCAGGCAGGGCCTGGAGCAGCAGTTAGGGGAAAGGCAGAACCTCCTTTGCTAAAGGTGACTTGGGAGCAGGCAGAGAGGCTCTCCCTGACCCCAGGGTGCCATTCCCACTCTGAGGGCAGTGTAGGACAGGTTTAATGGGCAGGTGATTCACCAGTGTGGTGTCTCTGTAATGAATTGCTCCTAACTCCCTCCTCTTCCCTCCAGGGATCCCCTGAGCACCTTTAATTTATAAGTGCCATAATCCACTCGCCTTCTGCTGCCTCTTAAAGTTGATTTCCTCCTCGGTGCTTTGCAGCCGTGACATTTTCATGGCACTGCCTGCTCCTTTTGCTTGGATCACTTTGGGATGAGGACCCATGGGTTCCTGTCTCAGCTCTGGTCCTGACATGGATTACTTTTGAATTTCCTGCCTTTTTTCCCTAGCTCAAAGACACAGAAACTGCTGTCAGGGACTGGCACATTCCCATCTATCCCAAGCATCGTTGGAGTTTATGGGCTCACTGTACAGGAAGAAATTAGGTCATAATAAAAAATACACACCAAAAATATTCGGCCGTAACAAAAATTGATCCTGCCCTATGGGATATTTTAGTGCCTCATTATGGCACCCAGACCTCACAGAATGGCTTCAGTGACAGCAGAGGGGTTTTAAATAAACCAGTGGGACCTTGCTGGCTCCAGCTCCATGAATCCTGGTTCCCCCCTGACTCCCAGCCCAGTTCCCACAGCCCTTCCTTCTGCAAAGGTGTTTCCCATCCCACAGGAACCTCCAAGATCAGGGAAACAAAATGTTTTCTTTGGTCCTTCTTTTGAAGGGGTCAGGGAGAGGATGACAGAAGACAGAGCTGTGGATCCAGTGCCACTGGGAATGTCTAAACACGATTTAGGAAGGGAAGAGGAGGGTTCAGGTCACAGAGGAGGGGCTATGCTGAATTTCAGCTGTTGTATTTGTTTGTCTTTCCAGCCAGGTCGGTCACAGCTCTTTTGGCACAGTCCCCTTGTCCTTCCTCACATCTTTAACGACAATGGCAGCCCAGGACTCCTGGAAAACACAAACTCTGGTCTCCAGAGCACTCCAAAGCTCCAGCTCTCCATCCCAGCCCAGCAGGGACTCAGGCCTCTTGTTTTGCTCAGATAATCCAAGGTGCCTACTCCAGCTCTACACCTAATGTGGCATGTGTCTCCAGGAGATTATTTGAAGTGGTTATTTTTATTCCTGAAACCTTCAAAGGCAGAGTTATTAAGTGTATTTAAAAGGAAGAACGGGCCCAGATAAAGCAGGGATGTAATTAGTTACAAGCTACTGTACTTTGATGACAAAGCAGCATTTCTGTGGAGCAGCAGCTCGGTGGGGTGTGCTAATTACTGATAGCAGTCCCAGCCAGGGGAAGCCTGACACTCCTCTGATAAAGCAGAGCTGTCCACAACACCACAGGCTGGGCTTAACGCGTGGGGTTGGAGCCAAAGCCTGGATTCTGTAAAACTCAGCGCATGTTGGAAACAGCAGAGGGGAATAAACCCCAAATTTTCAGCGTAGTGAGAGGCCAGGCTACAGCCCAGGGTCCTTGAGGGACACCAGGGTGATCAGAGGGATGGAGCCCTCCCATGAGGAAAGCCAAACCAGCTGTGAGGGAGGGGAGAAAAGGGCAGCAACCTCCCCAAGGACTTTCCTTCATACAGACATGCAAATATCACAGACAAGGAGCGGCCACTGCTCACCTGGAGGAGCAGAACCTCCCCAAAGCCTTTCCCTTGCACAGAACCCCAAATATCACAGACAAGGAGCAGCCACTGCTCACCTGGAGGAGCAGAACCTCCCCAAAGCCTTTCCCTTGCACAGAACCCCAAATATCACACACGGAGCAGCCCCTGCTCACCTGGCAGCCAGGTGTGTGTTAAGGGGGAGGACAGCTGTGCCACGCATTTTGATGAACCAAGAGATAAGAACCCCCCAAACTCCACTAAACCAAAATATCAGAGCAGCCCTGTCAGGATTGATGGGATCACAGTTCCCAGCAGTGTCTCTGCTCCCCAGGCTAACAACCCTGCAGTGATAAAATGAAATTATCTCTCGATTCTGATGCTGGGGTGACTTTTTCCACTTATCAAAGTGATGGGCTTTCATTGCAGTTTTGATAGGTTGGAGTTGTTTGACCTCTCTGGGAGGACCTGAGGGTCTAAGGGCTGTCTTATAACTCAGTTTTGTGTCTTCAGAGTTCACCTCCTTCCTTCAAGGAGCTGCCTTCTCTCAAATCCAGCAGGTGATGGCTGAACAGCCATTCTGCAAACACTGAGGTACAAATCCCTTTCATCCAAGAGACGTTTAAAGCCAAAACCATGAGGTGAAGGCACACAGGACACATCCATGGCTCACTGCACCGGTTCCTAATCAAGGAACTGTTTCTCCAAGGGGCAGATGAGCCATGGAAGTGCAGTGTCCAAAGGCAGGCAGGAAAATCCAAGCCCAGGCCAACACCTCCCCATCACATCTCCCTCAAAGTGCAGCTTTGCCACCCAGAAATCAGGCGACACAATTTACACCCAGCGTGCCTGAGGAGCAGAGCATTGAGTGGAGCTCCAGGACCATCAGGACTGAAATGGGAACTTCCATGGGCACCAGAACATGGAATTTCACCTGAGGATCACTGAGTGCTTCTATGGGGAACATGGAATTTCACCTGAGGATCCATGGCTGCCTCCACAGGGAACATGGAATTTCACCTGAGGATCACTGAGTGCTTGCATGGGTACCAGAACATTGAATTTCACCTGAGGATCACTGGGTGCTTCCATGGACACCAGAACATGGAATTTCCCCTGAGGATCACTGAGTGCTTCCATGGACACCAGAACGTGGAATTTCCCCTGAGGATCATTGAGTGCTTCCATGGGGCACCAGAACATGGAATTTCACTGAGGATCACTGGGTGCTTGCATGGGGGAACATGGAATTTCACCTGAGGATCACTGAGTGCTTGCATGGACCAAAGTCTGATGATTGTGTGGCTTCCTCCACCATTCACACATTTCCAGGAAGGTAAATTATCCAGAATGTCTTTCTGAGTTCTTTAAATCCAATTATCTCCTTCCAGACTCTGTTCCTAAAGGATTTGTATTATTTCTCCCCCTGACCTGAAGAGGTGATAACAAATCTCCTGACACAAGGCAGGGCAGGACCTGGAAATTTTTCTTGCCACACCAGTGATGGTACCAGATTTCCCAGTGCAGTGAAGACAAGGAAAACAGGAACCATTTCCATTTTTATTGACAAATTCAATTTACAGTCTGGTTCCCACTTTGGAGAGAATATAAATTTCCTCTCTCTGTGTATCAGTCTTTAGCAGAGGCTGGTGATGATTTCTGTGCCTGCAGACACTTTTACACTGCTACAGCACATTTATAAGTAACACTTCTGAAAGAAAACCCCATTAAATTCCCCTCTTTAGGAGGGAGCTGTAAATTAGATGTTACTGAGCAGACACAGGGTAGAAGCAAACCCTGTTTGTGTTTGTGGCTCTGGGTCAGCCTTGCTGGGCCAGAGGAGCCCCCTGTTCTCACCCAGAGCCTGACAAGAGTTCGACTCACTTGCCCTCCTCATGTTGAAGTGGGTGAGGTAAAAAACCCAGAGAAGGTTCTGGAAGGTTTTATCTGTTTTAGAGCGCTTGACAAAGAACAATTAATTCCAGTGTGAGCACAGCCCTGCCTGGTGTGGGTTATAGCAGCACAGCTGCAAGGAGCAGGTTTGGGGCCAGGGGACAGGGACAAGGCTGACAGAAATTCTGTTTATGGCTGGTTTCTTCTGGGAAATTCTTCCTGTGAGGGTGAGGAGGGGTTGGGGTGGATTTCCCAGAGAAGCTGTGGCTGCTCCATCCCTGGGAGTGCCCAAGGCCAGGTTGGACAGGGCTTGGAGCAGCCTGGGACAGTGGAAGTGTCCCTGCCCATGGATAATCTGGATAATCTTTAAGGTCCTTCCAACCCAAACCATTCCATGATGCTACAAAAATTCAGGATTCTCAGCCTCACAACGTGATGCTTTTTTTGGAAAGCATTTCTTCCCCACCTACTTTTGCACTCCAGGAGTAGAAAGGTTCCTTCACCTTTGCGCTTACAAAGTGAACGTGAGAAAAGAACCCTCAAGGCCAAAAAAAACCTCAAAAAAAAAAAAAAAAAACCCAAACAAACCAAAAACAAACCAAAAAACCTGAAAAAATTAAAACAAACAATCCCTTCAATTCGTTTTAACTGCCCTGGTGTGTACTCACTTCATGATGGCAGGATTGCTCTGCAATGTGTTCATTTTTTTTTAATGGCTGGATTGTGATGCCAACAAGGACACAGAATAAATGAGATTTGTTTTTTCTTAATATCATAGATGGGTCTTCAGCTGTAGAAACTGGCACTGCTCCTCCAGAGTTGTCAGAGCCAAATTACGCTTACTCAGGGGCTGGCCTTGGGACAAAAATATCTTTTTAATTTCCATCTTGCTTCAGGAAGAGCCTTAAAAATGCCCCTTTCTGTTGCAGTCCCAGCAGAGCATTTACAGCTTTGCCAGTGGCCATCACACACTGCTAACAAATCAGGGCACTTCTTTGTGTTGGAACAAGATCTGGAGAATTTGGGGGCGTCCAGGGCAAAGCCAGGCCAGGCTGCTCTCCCAGAGCACCCTGGGTGACCATAACTGTGCTCATTTCCACTCTGATGGGGCTGGAGGGACCTCCTCACTTCTCAGACTGTTATTTCCTTTAACTGAAAGATTCATCCTCTATTTTTTAGCAAGAAAACAATGACCAGGTAGCCCTGGAAGCTGGATTTGCTGTGCATCAGTGCTCATTTAGCTGTCTCTTTCCTTCCTTCAGCAGGGCCATGGCATTTCCTTGACATGCTGGTCGAGGTCTGCTCTTGAACAAGTCATGAACACTTTTGGCCTCAGGCACGTGATATGGGAGAGACACAGATGATTCTGCCAGAGAAAGACAGTGAGAGAAGATTTAAAACACCATCTGAGCTCTTTATTTAATAACAAATATCTTTATTTTCATTAGTTACAAAAATACCTTTAACAGGTCCTTCAGTTAAAATGGTCTGTACCCTTCAACCTTTAATAAGTCACATTAGGTCAAAAAAAGGCTCCATTCTTGTGGGTAAATTCTTTCAATTTCTCCTCTGAATTTCCGAACAGTTTATACTCCTTTACCTATAAAGAATTTAAATTTTACCTTGTAGAATTTGCAGGCAACCCCAACAAGGGAAGAGATGAGAATCTTGACTCCATGTTTCAGAAGGATGATTTATTATTTTATGATATGTATTGTATTAAAAGAAAATGATAGATTAGAACTATACTAAAAGAATAAAAGAAAGGATTTCATGAGAAGGAAGGGAAGGGAAGGGAAGGGAAGGGAAGGGAAGGGAAGGGAAGGGAAGGGAAGGGAAGGGAAGGGAAGGGAAGGGAAGGGAAGGGAAGGGAAGGGAAGGGAAGGGAAGGGAAGGGAAGGGAAGGGAAGGGAAGGGAAGGGAAGGGAAGGGAAGGGAAGGGAAGGGAAGGGAAGGGAAGGGAAGGGAAGGGAAGGGAAGGGAAGGAAAGGAAAGGAAAGGAAAGGAAAGGAAAGGAAAGGAAAGGAAAGGAAAGGAAAGGAAAGGAAAGGAAAGGAAAGGAAAGGAAAGGAAAGGAAAAGGAAAAGGAAAGGAAAGGAAAGGAAAGGAAAGGAAAGGAAAGGAAAGGAAAGGAAAGGAAAGGAAAGGAAAGGAAAGGAAATCTTGTGACTGCTCACAGCCTCAACGCAGGTGGTTGTCATTGGTCATCAAGTAAAAACAATTTCACATGCTGGGTAAACAATTCTCCAAATCGCATTCCAAAGCAGCAAAACATGGAGAAGCTGAAGCTTCTCAGCTTCTCAGGAGAAAAGATCCTAATGAAAGGATTTTTCATAAAATATGTCTGTGACATTACCTCTAATAAGGCATTGGGTGGCCATGCAGCAAGTGGGAGAGGGGGGAAACCTGAAGCTACCAGGAGATGAATGACAAGAATAGCAGAGCAGATGTGTGGGAAGAGCAAATGAGGCCACTCCAAACTTCCTAGAAAAGCAAAGACAAGAGATTTTGGTGCAGCAGAAAGCAGCAGAGACCCAGAGCTGAGGGGTACAGGTGTCACACCCCGGCTCTGTGCTCTGAGACAGCAAAACTCAACAAGAAACAGCTCCAAACTCTGGGGAAATCACAGATTGTGGAGTGGTTTGGGTGGGAAGGGACCTTACATCCATCCTGGGGACACCCTTCACCAGACCAGGTGGCTCCAAGCCCTGTCCAAACTTCTGAGGAGCTTCCTGAGCTCAGGCCCTGCCCGGGGCTCTGGGGCCATGGCTGGGCCTGGAGCTGAGCCTGGGCCTGCCCTGAGCTCTGCACACAGGGACGGACAGGGGGACACAGGGACGGACAGGGATGGACACAGGGACGGACAGGGGGACACAGGGACGGACAGGGGGACACAGGGACAGACAGGGGGACACAGGGACAGACTGGGGGACAGAGGGATGGACAGGGGGACACAGGGACAGACAGGGATGGACAGGGGGACACAGGGATGGACAGGGACGGACAGGGGGACACAGGGACAGACAGGGGGACACAGGGACGGACAGGGGGACAACACAGGGACGGACAGGGGGACACAGGGATGGACAGGGATGGACACAGGGACAGACAGGGGGACACAGGGACGGACAGGGGGACACAGGGACAGACTGGGGGAGACAGGGATGGACAGGGGGACAGAGGGATGGACAGGGGGACACGGGGACGGACAGGGGGACACAGGGACAGACAGGGATGGACAGGGACAGACAGGGACGGACAGGGGGACACGGGGACAGACTGGGGGACACAGGGACAGACTGGGGGACACAGGGATGGACAGGGGGACAGAGGGATGGACAGGGGGACAGAGGGACGGAGAGGGACAGACGGGGACAGACAGGGGGACAGAGGGACGGACAGGGGGACACAGGGATGGACAGGGGGACATAGGGGATGGACAGGGATGGACAGGGATGGACAAGAGGACACAGGGATGGACAGGGACAGACAGGGACAGACAGGGGGGACACAAGGACAGACAGGGACAGACAGGGACACAACAGGGACGAACTGGGACAGACAGGGATGGACAGGGGGACACAGGGACAGACAGGGACACCCAGGGACAGACAGGACCTTTTGCCCAACAGTACCTGCCCTCCCAGGCAGGACCAGGCCTTGAGCTGCCCAATTTTCCTGCTTCCCACCCTCCTGGCCCCAGCCCTGGCTCCCGATGGAAATTCCAGCCCAGGCCACCCTCCAGGGGAGGCTCAGCTGTCCCTGCAGGACCCAGGGTGGACATTCTCCAGCACCATCTGCTGGTTTTATTTCTCTTCACAGGCGAGTGACACCGCAGGCACTCCGAGAGGGAGGAACTCGTGTGCCACCTGCACCAGAAGCACGCAGGTGTTTTCCTGTGAAAAACAACAGCTTTTGGTAAATGAGATGGTTTACCTGGGCAAATGTCACTGCCTGCCTTTATTTTTTAGTGTGGGGTATTCCCATGGGAGAAGAAAATGTTAATTCTCACTGTATTTTTATTTGCTGATTCTTGGGAATTATAAAATGAGTTATTTTGATTATCTGAGAAAGCAATAAAGAGAAATTTTTGTGTTTTCTTTTTTTATTTTCTTTTCTTTCTTTTTTTTTTTTTTGGCAGAAACTGTTTGCTGAATCTGACCCAAATTCACAGACAGCTTTGCCTCCTCCACTCCAAAACTGCATTCCTGGTGAGTAAAACTCTTTGTCACACAAATTACCCAGGTCTGCCGCTGCCACTGAGCCACCCTCTCCAAGCAGAGTTCAGCCTGTTTTGCTCCTGCTGGGCAAAACAAAGGCTTTAATTTGGGATTAATTCTCTTGGAGCTGAAGAGGGGAGGGAGGGAACATTTCCAGGCAGTGCTGGTATCAGGAGAGCTGTCTGCACTTCTCCCCTTCCCTCAGGGTTACAGCTCTGCCTCAGCCAAGGCACCACACAAATCCACATTCTCTTCCCTCACTCCTCAGTGGATGAAGCGGAACAAAAATGCAGAGTGCAGGTGTGGGATTGGAAGAGGAAGTTCAGTTTGTGAACCTGTGCCCAGCACCCCCATCCACACAGGAGATTTATGGTCAGACTGCAGGTAAAACATTGCAACTCTCAGGATACTCAAGCACAGAAATAAATCAGCAAGGGACAGCCCAGGGGTTGAGCAGCAGGTAACAAACCCTGCCCACCTCTCTCTTGGGCAATGCAGCTGAGCCCTTCTCATATTTTATTCACCATTTCACCTTTACCTGAGTGAAATGGTGAATAAAACCCTTATCACATTTTCCAGACAGGAGAAAACTTTAAGTACAGCTCAGACAAGAGCCAAAATGACTTCACTGGGTTGTAGTAACCAAAATCCCAGTGCTGAACCTCCATCTGCACCATCCTGCCCTGAACCCAGGCCGAGGAACTGGAACAGCAACGCTTCACACGCTTGGGTGGCACTGAGGAGTAGGAAACCAGGTCAAGAGGCAGAACTCTGGATAAATAAAGTCACTCCATAGGAGGACTCTTCAAGAGGGACCCCAGAGTGCTGTCACTGCAGGGACCAAGCCCTCCACACATGATCTCCATCCCTCCTCCCCTTTGTGCCCGAGCAGGGAGCGCTGCCCAAAAGAGAAGCCTCGCCTTTAATCTGAGGCAAAACTGAGATCTTCACTTATCACAGGAGACTTCACACACAATAGGGATGAATAGAGGATAAGAAAAAAGTAGATGGACCTAAACAGATGGATTCTATATTGGCATTAAAAGTCAAACCTCATTTTTCATCCAGTCCTGCCTGCAAAGCACTTCCGATGGAATCCGCTCAACGCAGTCGTTCCTATTTTACCCTGTGTTAGTAAATCTTCCTTTGTGACAGGGCTGGAGATAGCAATCAGTAACCTCTCTGCTCCATTCTTCCTTCACAGGCCTCCTTTTGAGGGGAATAAAGAAGAGCTCGCAGGAACAGGAGAAAAATGGGCTGATCTATTTTGCCATTAAAGCCGAGCTTGGCTTGGGGTTATCGTCAAAGCAGCTCCCCAGAGAAAAACACATCTCACTTCTCCCCATCCCCAGCCCTGCTGCTGGCATACATCAAACTCACCAAACTGAGAAGTCAAAACAAGATTACCCCGTCCTAATAAATATTGATCACCTTACAAGTCCTTCTTTTAAAGCCCTTAATTAAACACAACACCTAACTTTGCCTGTTTCCCCGTAGAAGGGGATCAATATTTTATCATGAATGCAGCCAGAAGGAAAGAGAATTGTCCACCCTGTGTGTTCCAGGAGGCTGAGGAGCCCTGGTGATACCCAGCCCTGCCTTGGAGCTGTGTTTGCTCCAGCTCAAGAGGTGTTTGAGCACCTCTCTCCCCATTTCAGGTCAATTAATCCCTGATAGGAGGCTTGATCAGCTCCCAGGGGCTGGGAAGGAAGGCAGGCAGGCAGGGAGAGGTTCCCAAAGCTCACCCCAGTGCTCAGCACTCCTCCACTCCCAGAACAGCTCTGTGCACTCTCCTCACCCCTATTTGCACCTTTTTAGCCCGAGAAGGAGCCACAGCAGCTCGCACTGTTTGACAGGAGATATTACAGGTGTTGTCATGGCAATGATTTATGCAGGAATTAGTCACTGCAGCACTTCTACAATAGACTGAAGAACAATAGGAAAAACCACACATTTCCAAGTTCCTGTGATACAGAGGCTGAGGGTTGGGGAAAAGAGATTAAATTCCTTTCACCCCTCTGATTCCGGCGGTGACATTTAAACAGCTCAGGGACAAGGCAGTGCCTAATCATGAGTGTTATTAATAGCAATGTGACAATAACCCAAACTTCATATTAAACTCTGCTGGCAGTTGCAATTGTATATTCACTACTGGCCCATTTCTGAATTAATCGGGGATTGAGTAACAACTGGAGCAGAGAAGAAATTATTACATTTGCATTGTTATATAATGAGGAAAGAATCAGAGTTTACTGGCACTGGAGTGGTTTATCCCATGGGCCCCACTGCTGTCAAAAGTTCTGCTGACTGTTTTAAGCCATGGATCTGTGCTAGGTTATATTAAGCTTTAGCAAAAGACCAAAAAAAAGAAAAAATCACATAAAACTGTGAGGAAAAGAAAGGTTCAAAGCATGAGCACTCAGAAGATGGGAAACTCCAGTGCTGAAAGTGAACCACCTGAATTCCCACTTTGTTATTATTTATTGGAATTTGGTTTTTCCTTGAAGGATGTGCTGGTTCATATCTGTTTTGGCAAAGGCACGAGCCAGGTCAAGCAGGGCTGGCACTCAGATTTAAAATCAGAGCTTCTCCCTGTAATGCAGGGAATCATTCCTGACTGCCTCATGCTGATATCCCCAATCCCCTCTCTGCTCCCCTCTCCTGGGAATCAGCTCTGAGGCTCCCAGCAGGCAGGGCCAGAGCAGAACAAAACCCAGCCAAAGAGATTAAAAGGTTCTTTAGAGCTGAGCTTGGAAATCTGCTCCTCCCAATCTTCCTGTTCTCAGGGGTTTGGGGTTCTCTTCTCCTCCTATTACCTGGAACCCTCAGGTGGGATTTCCCATTTTTGTGGAATTTCCCATTTTTGTGGAATTTCCCATTTTCATGGAATCACAGGATGGTTTAGGTTGGAAGGGGGCTCAAAGTTGGCCCAAGCTCCTGGGCAGGGTCACCTTCCACTGGCCCAGGGCTGCTCCCAGGGTTTGAGGCTCTCAGGGTCACACTTTCAAGCCCACTTCACATTTAACAACTTTGGCCAAACCAGAGAATGAGCCCAAGACCTGCCTCTGCATTTTCCAGCCCATGGAATCAACAACCCCACCAGCATTCCTGGGTCAGGGCAGTTACTGCCACACTGTTCCTTCTTTGTTTTGGGAATCTTTCCCAACTTTTTTTTCTGGTTTCCCCATCCAACTCAGCAGTTCTGCCCAGTGAAAGCAGCTGAGCACAGAAGGTACTTGCCCAAATGACACCACGTTGTGTGGGAAATTCCTTTTGAGGAAAAGGAATTTTTCTCTGGTTGCTTTTCACTTGTTTCCCTTGGATTGTCTCTGAATTGAGGGAACACCTGTCAGGATTGAGGAACCGGGCAGGGAGTGGTCAGGCTTTGCCAATTTAAGGCTCTGAGCAGGGGAAAATAAACAGAATTTTGTCCTTATTCTCCTTTATTCTTCCAGTCTTCTGCACCATTTCCATTCACAGGAGTGCTTTGTGCCCTCCAAATTTAACTCCTGACAGGAGAGAAAAAATAAACACAGAGACAGCAGAGCAGCTGCTGAGAATTTAGGGATCTCAATGTTCCACAGTAAACATGACAAACATTGATGATGGGTGGGAATGCCCTTTCCCTGGAAAATCCCCAGCTTCAGGCATTTCACACTTGGGGAAAAAAAAAATCCAAAACAACCAAAAACCAAAAGGATTTGGGGGGAAATATTTTGATAGGTGGCACATGGAAATGTAAATGTGGAAGAATCCAAAGCAGCACTGGGCATCCCTGTGTCCTCACAGGCTCCTTGGATCTGGCACTGAGCTGGAATTTCCTCTCCAGCGCATGGAAATTCTCCAGCTGCACTGAGCTGTACAAAACCTGTACAAAACCTGTACAAAACCCAGCAGCAGGAGCCCTGTGCAGCACTCAGGAGCGCAGGCTGGAGCTGGATGGGCGAGGACTCCTGTGTTTAGCAGAGGAAATGTTTTCCCTTCAGTGGGAAATGGAGCTGGCACTGCCATCCTGGGGAGCAGCAGATGGGGCAGCAGAGCTGGGAGCCAGATCCAGGCACTTCCAGCATTTCTGCAGGAGGAGCTGCTGGCCAGGTGCTCCAAAGCAGAGGCAGGCAGGATAAAACTGCCAAGCAACCCCTCCAGGTCTGCAAACAAATTGGTAAATCCTGAGGGGGAACAGAGCAGCATGGCTTTGCAGCAAAGCTCTGCTTGCAGCCCAGGCTCAGCTGCTGTGATGAACCCAATGCAGCAGCAGCAGCACGCAGACCCCAAAGTCAAATCAGCAATCAGGAGGAGCAGGCCAGGCTTTACCCAGTGCAAGCTGTAATTCCACTGATGTCCATAAACCCTGGGCTGCTTTGTGCCAGCTGAGAGCCAGCTCCTCATGTTTTGCATTTTTCACTTTGTTTTCTCTTCCAGCAGCAGGGAGGACTGGGGGGCAGAACTGCCAGCCTGGCCAAACAAATGAAAGGCAACCAGAGAACATTTCCTTTTCCTCAAAAGGAATTTTCCACACAACCTGGTGTCATTTGGGCAAGTACCTTCTGTGCTCAGCTGCTTTCACTGGGCAGAACTGATGAGTTGGATGGGGAAACCAGAAAAAAAGTTGGGAAAGAATCCCAAAACAAAGAAGGAAGAGTGTGGTAGCAACTGCCCTGACTCAGGAATGCTGGTGAAATGTAGGGGTAGTTGATTCCATGGGCTGGAAAATGCAGAGGCAGGTCTTGGGCTCATTCTCTGGTTTGGCCAAAGCTGTTAAATGTGAAGTGGGCTTGAAACTGTGACCCTGAGAACCTCAAACCCTGGGAGCAGCCTTGGGGCAGACCTGTTGGGATGGCCCTGGCATGGATCTCACAGTAATTGCAGTTAATTGTCATGCTGGATGTTCCCAGGTTTCCCCCTAGAGTTGGACACCTTGCATTTGCTCTGGGTGGATTTTAGAATGACAGAATTCCCTTTCAAGTTCCCTTTTTTTAGAAAGGAATTTAAAGGTCCTCCAGTTCCAACCCTTTCCAAGGGCAGGGACACTGAAGTCCTTATGGTTGCGCTCAGTTAATGGCTTTGCTCTCCCTCCTTTCTGCTTTTTGACCACTCATCCAAACCCATCCAATGTGTGATTCATTGCAGTGGAGGCTTCCACACCTGCAGGTCAAGGACTCCTGTCAGGTCCTCCACTTTCACTGATCTGCCACTTTCTCACACAAATATCTTGCCTGGGTGAATGAAGGATGAACATCCAAGAAGAGCACCCCAAATATTTGCCCAGCTCTGAGGAACAGAAACACTCCACTGTTAAAATCTCATGTCTGGGCTATGGAATTAGGAGGGCATTTTTAATAATCCTGCTCTGAATTACCTCAGCACCCCCTTCCCACTTCCCTTCTCCAAGAAAAAGTCTCCTTTTGCTTTTATTCCCCCAAAACCACTCCCTTCCCACACTGACTGACACAACAATAGCTCCAAGCACAGCCCTTGGTGCTTTCCATGAGGGAATAAAGGGAGGATTTGCTCTCACAGCCCAGCCCTGCCCTTCCCAAAGCTGGGTGAGGTGGCACAGCAGCCTCTGTCGTGGAACAGGGCACAGTCTGACCCTGCCAGCTGTGCCCAGCTGCGGAGGGAAGGAGCTCGGGAGTTCTCCTCCAGTGGCCACAGCAGCCCAGCTGTGCTGACATTTGTTCATCCACGCACACAGGAAAAAAACAGGAGGAAAACTTGGCTGGGAACCTTGTTGGCTGGCAGGGTTTTATCCTGAGCCTGGAAATCTGCAGCTCTGGACATGCCTGAGCACACCAATGCAGCGTGGCTGCGTGGGGAGAGGCACAGAGCAGGAGCTGGGTGTTTGTTTTTCCTGGGGGTTTTAAGGGAAGGCTTGAGGCAACACCAGAATGCGCTGATTGGGATGGAAGAGGCAAAGGGGACTTGGCACAGAAACAGGGTAAGCTTGAATCCCTTGAAACAGGGAGCAGGGAGCTGCTGCCCCCTCCACTCTCCCTGTTTGACATTGTGGTGTGACATGGATGTGACAGTGACAGCTGCAAGAGGCAGGCAGCAGGAGAGCCCTGATGGAAACAGAGCCTGAGCCGCTGACGGAGCTGGGGAAAGCTCAGGAACACAACGGCCAGAAAGTGAGCAAAGGCTGTGCCCAGAGCTCAGGGGAGCTGCGGGCCTGGGAACCTGAGGGACCCACCCAGGCTGGTGACCTGAGTGACCCCATCAGCACCGGAAGATCCACAGTGACCCCCCAGGACTGGGAGATCCCACAGTGACCACAGCATTGGGAGATCCTACAATGACCCCATCAGCACTGGGAGATCCCACCATGACTCCATCAGTGCTGGGAGATCCACGGTGACCCCCAGGACTGGGAGATCCCACAGTGACCCCATCAGCACTGGGAGATCCTACAGTGACCCCATCAGCACTGGGGACATCCCCACAATGACCCCAGCACTGGGAGATCCCATAGTGACCTCCAGCACTGGGAGATCCCACAATCCCCCCCAGCATTGGGAAGATCCCACAATGACCCCACAGCACTGGGGGACATTCCCACAATGACCCCATCAGCACTGGAGAGATCCTACAGTGATCCCATCACTACTGGAGAGATCCCACAATGACCCCATCAGTACTGGGGAGATCCCAGAGCACTGGGGAGATCCAACAATGATCCCCAGCACTGGGAGATCCCACAGTGACCCTATCAGTGCTGGGAGATCCCATAATGATCCCATCAGCACTGGGGAGATCCCACATGACCCCCAGCACTGGGGAGATCCCAGCACTGATGGAGTCATTGTGGGATCCCCCCAGGGCTCCCCAGGACCCCATCAGTGCTGGGAGATCCCACAGTGCCCCCCAGCACTGGGGAAATCCCACAGCAATGGGGAGATCTCACAATGTCCCCCAGCCCTGGGGAGATCCCACAGTGACCACAGCATTGGGAGATCCTACAATGACCCCAGCACCACTGGGGACATCCCACAGTGATCCCACAGCACTGGGAGATCCCACAGTGACCTCCATTAGCACTGGGGACATCCCACAATGACCCCAGCACTGGGAGATCCCATAGTGACCTCCAGCACTGGGAGATCCCACAAAGACCCCACAGCACTGGAGAGATCCCACAATGACCCCATCAGTGCTGGGAGATCCCACAGTGACCCCCAGCACTGGGGAAATCCCACAGCAATGGGGAGATCTCACAATGATCCCCAGCACTGGAAGATCTCAGAGTGACCCCATCAATACTGGGGAGATCCCACATCACTGGAGAGATCCCAGCAATGACCCCAGCACTGGGGGGATCCCACAGCAATGGGGAGATCCCAAAGTGACCCCATCAGTACTGGGAGATCCCCCAGCCCTGGGGAGATCCCACAGTGCCCCCCCAGCACTGAGGCCCCTGCCTGTCCCCAGCCCCAGCTGGCAGTGCCACAGCTCCGAGCTGGGTCACCCCTCCGGGTGCCAGCTGTGGCACTGTGGCAGCAGGGTGGGTCGCTCTCCATGCTCAGCGTGAGGGAACAAGCAGAAACACTTCCAGGAAGTCGCCTTTCCCTCTGCATCTCTAATGTCATCGAGGTGGGGTATGCAAAACTCCACGAGCCCTAACGAGGTAATTACATTCCTGCTAATGTCTTCAACTGGTCTGGCAACACACGTTGGCATGAGACCAGGAAGTTATAGCAGCAAGGTGATTAGGGACAGGTAACAGCTAAAAATACAGAGGGAGATTAATTAATAATTGATGGTGTAGGTAGAACACTGCAGAAAGTATAATTAATGCTGAACAAACTTGATATAACTCTGTCTTGTTAAAGGCTAATAAAATGTTTCAGCGCTCTTCTGGATCCGGGCTTTAAAGCGCCTGGCATCAGCCCATCCACTCAAGGGGGTCTGCAGAGCTGCCCTGAGCAGGGCAGACCCTGCTCTGTCACCTGGGGGGTCACAGGGGGACATTCCTGAGCACAGAGTGACACACACAGAGTCCTGCTGGACACGGCTGAGCTGCTGGCCAGAGCCCATGGAGGCTCCAGGGTGAGCAGAGGGATGGGGCAGCTCTGCTGGGAGGAAAGGCTGGGTTGTTCTCTGGAGAGGAGACCAGAGGTGACCTCATTGTGGGTGATCCTTGGGGGTCCCTTCCAGCTCTGGACATCCCATGACCCCCTGACTGATGGCTCAGCTGCCATCATCATCATCATCATCATCATCATCATCATCATCATTACTACTATTATTATTATTATTATTCAGTTTTGTGACCTCATTGTGGATGATCCTTGGGGGTCTCTTCCAGCTCTGGACATCCCATGACCCCCTGACTGGTGGCTTAGCTGCTATTATTATTACTATTATTATTACTATTATTATTATTATTATTATTATTATTATTATTATTATTATTATTATTATTATTATTATTATTAAAGTTTTGTGACCTCATTGTGGATGATCCTTGGGGTCCCTTCCAGCTCTGGACATCCCATGATCCCCTGACTGGTGGCTTAGCTGCTATTATTATTACTATTATTATTATTATTATTATTATTATTATTATTTATTCAGTTTTGTGACCTCATTGTGGATGATCCTTGGGGGTCTCTTCCAGCTCTGGACATCCCATGACCCCCTGACTGGTGGCTCAGCTGCCAGCACCCCATTATTCAGAGTGTGACCCCAAACCATGGCACTCAGGACATCCCCACTGAGTGACTTTGCTCTGCCCCCTGAAGGAGCCCAGCTCTCCCCACCCAAGTGTGAGGATTAATCAGGTTAATATTGACAAAGTGCTCTCGACATGGGCAACTTGAGCTGCTGGGGCCTTTGTTTACTCATCTGCTAAGTCAGGAGCATAATACCCAGCCCAGAGGGCTCACGGGAGGCTTAGGAGGTTTTTGTTTGCAGAGCACTCGGAGATCCTCGACCAGAAACGCTGCAGGAACATCAAGGGTCGTTGTGCTCAGCCAGGCAGGCACTGGAGACTTCTTGGCCAGCTCTGGATTTCAGGAATAAAGTGGGAACAAATCAAGGCTGGCTCTCAACCCACGGCTGGCTTTGTTTTATCAGAGGATGAAGAACAATGGATGGAGCAGGGGGCCAGGGGAGGATTCCAGCCAAGGACAGCTGGGAATGTGATGGGCCAGGCTAAACTCACCTGTTTTGCAGCAAAACAGCAAATAAAGCATTTTAAACCAACATTGGTGGTTATTCCCTGGCTTCTTCCCTGCAGCACACGCGAACCACGAGGCTCTGCTTTAATCACACGAGCTCCTAATGGATGCTCCAAGGTGTTTCCTTCCCATCGTGGGGCTCTGCCAGGTGCCTTCAGGCTCCCGAGGAGTGCAGTGATGAAGGGAACTGCAGGAGGGCCTCTTCTTCTTGCTCTGAAGAGAAATGCTTCTCCTTCCTGGAGACACCTCGCCCCACCAAAGCCTCCTCTGCTCGGCATAATGAGGGCATCACTCTTTGCAGGTAGTTTTTGAAGCAGCTAATTATGCTGTGCTGTGGGAAGCTGCTGCACATTCCTCATGTTCTGGGTGATCCAGGAGAGTTTAACTAGGAATAATGGCACAGAACTGTGCAGGGAATATATTAAGCTGAGCATCAGGCAGGGATCCACATCCTGAGGAAGAGACCAGAGTGGGATCATTTTATACTGGGCAGGACCAGCAGGAAGGGAACATCTATTTCATCTCTAATACTGGGACAACTTTCACTGGAGAAAAGGAAAACTGAGGGAATTAAGGAGACCAACTTCACACCATAAAAAATGTGCACCCATTTGGAAGGAGTAAAAGGTAAATTAATCATGAAAGAACAGCCTGGAATGGGAGAGTTTGGAAAGGGAAAACAATAAAAGATCTTGTGTTCACTGAGCAAGGGCAGGGGATGACAAAATAACCTTTGTCCCATCACACTTCAAAATCCCTGGGGGCAGAGAAGGAGAGGCACATGGAAGGACTTCTCTGGATCTCCAGAGGGAGGAACCTCACTGGGAGGCCTCAAGGCTCCTTTCCCCAATCTGGGAAGGTCTTGGAACACAGAGCTTGGAAAAGGCACTGAGAGCTCTTGAATGAAACCAGGAGAAAGTGAAACACTCTTTCTGGCAAGCTCTAACAGAAGCAGAAAGCAAAGCATGCGAAGGAATTCAGGAGTTTGCACCCAAATTTTCCGCTGTCCCCCACAAAGCCAGTGAGAAAGAAACATTTATCTGCCTGCTGACGCCTCTCTCACATTCCCAGATTATGTGTGGAAGGAAGAAATCCTTTTTTATCCTGATTTTTATTTTTTTTTTCCCTGCAAGTCACATCACTTCTTTTCATCCCTGGCTAAACACTCCGAAGTGTCAGCAGCTCAGCAGTGTTTTACCTGCTAATAACAGACAGCAGCGAACACACCCCAGCAGAGCTGCTCTTTTCCCTCCCTGCTCTAATGCTCCTGACAGCCTCTTTTCCAACCTCTTCACACCTACCCGAGCCCCTCACAGCTGACCTGGGCTCCTTGTGATCTGCACTTCAATGCAAATATTCCTCAAGTCAGCCCTGCGAGGCTGGAAATGCTGCAGTTCTCCAGGGGAGCCCAGCAGATGCACTCTGATGGATTTTAGGATGAGGTTCCAGCAGGGCTGGGTCTAATCAGCAAAATCAGGACTTTGCTTCCTGAGGGGGTTTGTTTGTCTGTTTGTTTAACGTGAGAGACAGAGCAGAACATTTGGATAACTCAGGATTAAGGAAGGATAAACCTGACCAGCAGGATTTAACAATCTCAGAGCCGGAGACCAGTGTCAAGAATCTCAGGGAGCTACAAGCAAACTCTGCACCAGCAGAGCCTGGGGATGCTGCTCACAGGCTCAGGATGCTCCACTGGGAATCCCAGCAAAAAATGGGGAATCCCAGCAAAAAAAAAATGGGGAATTCCCAGCAAAAAATGGGGAAACCCAGCAAAAAATGGGGAAACCCAGCAAAAAAATGGGGAAACCCAGCAAAAAAAACGAGGAATCCCAGCAAAAAATGGGGAATCCCAGTAAAAATTGGGGAATCTCAGCAAAAAATGGGGAATCCCGGCAAAAAATGGGGAAACCCAGAATCCCAGACTGCAACATTCCATAAAAATAATTAAAAAAAATTTAAAATTTAAAAATAAAGTAATAAAAATTGTAAAAATTATAAATAATAAAGATAATGACGATAATAAAGATAATAAAATAAATATAATAAATAATAAAAGTAAAATAATAAAAAAAGAGCCCAAGCCTGAATCCAGCACCTTGCAACACAGAGCCACCTCCACCTGCTGGCTGTGAGCCTCACCAATCACTCCCCACCCAGGGAGGATGAAGGGTGTGAGGCTGCAAGCGAACACAAAAGGTTATTTTCATGTTTTATGCGTTTCAGGCTTTGCCTCAGGCACTCTGAGGCAGCCTGCAAAGCTTGCCTGGAGTCCCCTTGGTGGTTGTTAGCAGCTGGCAGGCCCAGCAAGTGGCAGCAAAATGAAGAGTTTAACTGGAAGAGTGAATTAAAAAAAACAACCAACAAACCAGAACACCGAAACCAAGCGGCAGCCAAGGCTGTCAGCACAGGGATGGCTCCACACAACTGCTGGCTTTGAATCATCATCATCATCATCATCATCGTCATCATCATCATCCTCCTTGTCCTCATCCTTGTCCTCTGAAGTGATCACCTATAAAACACGTCCAGCAGAGTCCAGCTGTAACATTAAACTTCTTCTTCATTCTTCCTTCTTCTTCTTCTTCTTCTTCTTCTTTCTTCTTCTTCTTCTTCTTCTTCTTCTTCTTCTTCTTCTTCTTCTTCATCTTCTTCTCCTTCTCCTCCTTCTCCTTCTCCTCCTTCTTCTTCTCCTCCCCTTCCTCCTTCTCCTTCTCCTTCTCCTTCTCCTTCTCCTTCTCCTTCTCCTTCTCCTTCTCCTTCTCCTTCTCCTTCTCCTTCTCCTTCTCCTTACTCCTTCTCCTTCTCCTTCTCCTTCTCCTTCTCCTTCTCCTCCTTCTCCTCCTCCTCCTCCTCCTCCTCCTCCTCCTCCTCCTCCTCCTCCTCCTCCTCCTCCTCCTCCTCCTCCTCCTCCTTCTCCTTCTCCTTCTCCTTCTCCTTCTCCTTCTCTCCTTCTCCTTCTCCTTCTCCTTCTCCTTCTCCTTCTCCTCCTCCTCCTCCTCCTCCTTCTCCTTCTCCTTCTCCTTCTCCTTCTCCTCCTTCTCCTTCTCCTCCTCCTCCTCCTCCTCCTCCTCCTCCTCCTCCTCCTCCTTCTCCTTCTCCTTCTCCTTCTCCTCCCTTCCTCCTCCTCCAGGGCTCTCCCAGAGGACAAGAGCCACAGCCACGTCCTCACCTCCAGGAGCCCTTGGGTTTACAAGGTTGTGATGCCTTGAGAGGAACCTGGAACAAAAGCTGGACAGAGTTAAAGAATAAAATAGGGATTTATTAAAAGGTCTTTACAGGATACATCTTGGGCAGCAAAAGAGCCCAGCCATGGCCACACCCAAGATGGACCCAAGTCAAGAATTTTCACAGTTTTATAAGTTTTGGTCCATTTCCATGTTGGGTTAATCGTGCAAATTCCAGCTCCAGTGTCTGCAGTCCCACCCTCCCACTTTGCTCCCCTCAATTCCTTGTTTGCATTTTTTGGGGCTGAAGATGCAGCGGTGTCCTTGGTTCTGGAGCTGGAAATTGATTGTTTGTGGGACTGAGGAGAGGTAAAGGATTGTTTGTGGGACTGAGGAAAGGAAAAGGATTGTTTGTGGGACTGAGCTGTGAGGAGAACTTGCTAACACACTTTATATGGAGCTCAGAGTCACAAAGTGAGGCAGTGCAGAGCCTGGAAAATCTGAAAGCTAAAACTTTAGGCATCAGTGGAAATGTTGATTTTTGGCAAGGGAAGGATGCAGATGAGCACATGCAGGTGCCTGCCCTCAGCTCTGCTGCCCACAGCTCTGCCCCAGCTGGGCACAGCAGGGAGAGGTCCCCTCTTGGACCAGCAACACCTGCAACAGCAACGTGACTTCTCTCCAGGGAGAACAGGACAAAAACCACCAAAGAGACATTTGGGTTTTGTTCTTTGCCTATGAAATCTGACTGCTCCACACTGTCTGGGTGGTGATTCTGCTCACAAGACCCTCAGAGAAAGGATAGGACAACAGAAAATTACTAGTCAGGAAGTTTTGTATCTCTTGGAGCAATATTTAGGTGGCCTAAATCCCACCCACAAACTCTTCTGTCACCTCCAGGTTGCACGAGCACCTTTCTCAAAGAAATGTGGCCCTGAGGCTCTGCTGTGCCCAGGTCACCCCCAGGCCCCCAACCCTTGGGCTCTCCATCCCCACCAGCCCCTCAGTGCATTCTCCAGGCACAATTTCAGATCAACTTCCGTGGACAAGGCCATCAATTGTGTCTAAATAAAAATTAATGATACTAATAATGAAGAGAACCCACAAATCTTCGGTGAAGCTGGTGGGTATTTGGGGAGACAAATGACTCAATTAGGGAGGCTGCAGAGGAGCCCTGAACCATGGCCATGGTGAGCACAAGGCCCTGCTGCTCCCTGCAGCCAAGGGAACGGGGCCACTTTGCTTCCTGAGTTTTCCAAAAAGCCTTTAATGGCTGTACATGGCCTGTGCTTGTCCCCCAGTCACTGCAAATGACAATAAATAATCACCAGCCTGTCACTGCTGAGGTTATGCATTGTGCAATCGACAGGAGGAGGGAAGAAAAGGAAAAAAAAACCACAACAAAACCCAAAATGAGAATCCAAATTTACCATGCAAGGCAGGTCCAGCAGAGATGGATGAGCCCCATCTCAACCTCTCCAGCCTCCACCATGAGGGGCCAGGACCATCAGAGAGCAACATCTGCCTGCAGCTGCATCCCTGCCATGGCAGAGACGCCTTTGGGGCTACCTAAAAACAGAGGCCAGACAAAATAAAGGCAATAAAAAGCAGTTCTATTTATTGAAGGCCTTCAGGGACATTTTGGGCAGACAAAGCCCCTCAGGGGCTACACCCAAAATGGATGATGGGTCATGGGTTTTCACACTTTTATAAGTTTGGTCCATTACATGTTAGGGGTTAATTAAGTCCATTTACCCCAAGTTTGCTCCCCCCAACTCACTTTTGTTCACATTTCTCAAGGCTTGAGGCACTGAGGTGTCCCTGACTGCCAAGCCTGGAGAGGAATTGTTGTGTCTGCCCCAAATGGGGAAGCAGCCGCTCACACTGTGTGTGGAGTTTGGAGTTCTACACTAAAGAACTGCAGGATTACAAATAAATGAAAAACGGAAAAGCTCAAATCCTAAAGCATCAGCAGGGGGTGGAACTGAAGGTCCATTCCAACCTAAACCACCCCAAAATTCTGTGATCTCCATCACAACCTGCAGCTCCAAAAGCTTCCCCTGAAGGGGGGGAAGGGAAAGGAGAGGGAGAGGGAGGAGAGGGAGAGGGAAAGGGAGAGGGAGAGGGAGAGGGAGAGGGAGAGGGAAAGGGAAAGGGAAAGGGAAAGGGAAAGGGAAAGGGAAAGGAAAGGGAAAGGGAAAGGGAAAGGGGAAAGGGAAAGGGAAAGGGAAAGGGAAAGGGAAAGGAGAGAAGAAGAGAAGAGAAAGAGAAAGAGAAAGAGAGAGAAGAGAAGAGAAGAGAAGAGAAGAGAAGAGAAGAGAAGAGAAGAGAAGAGAAGAGAAGAGAAGGAGAAGAGAAGAGAAGAGAAGAGAAGAGAAGAGAAGAGAAGAGAAGAGAAGAGAAGAGAAGAGGAGAGAAGATCCCCATCCCTTTCTCCTCATTGCCCTTCCTCTGAGCAGGCTCAGCACGCTGATGTGTGAGACACAAAAGCAATTTCCAGCACTACAAGGCAAATCTGCCCATCTGCAATGCCCTGGGAAGTGAATACATCCCTGTCCCTGCCTGCTGGGAAATTTCCATGGAAATGGGGCTGTGGATGCCTCCTCACAGGCTCTGTTCCCTGGTGCCCAGCATTATGCAGAATGGCCCCTTGCAGACATAAAAATCTGCCACTTTTGGCCACTCTGTGAAGTGAATTCCCTGGCTGCACAACAACTGACAGACAGGTGAGGGACAGTGATTGGCAGAGTCATTGAAGCAAGGTCCCCTCAGCAAGAAAGGGATTGTGGAGCACCTGTACCCTCCCCAGGGACCCTGTGTCCAATCTTCCCTCTCCTGCTGCCTGGCTGCAGCTCCTCAGTGCCCAAAGGAGTCAGACGTGAAGGGAAAAAAGCCCTAAAGCCTAAAAAAAAACCCTTAAAAACACAGCAGGAGGGCAATGGCAGATCCAGGACAGGCTGGAAATAGATCACAAAATCATCATGGAATAGTTTGGGTGGGAAGGGACCTTAAATTTTAAGATCATTCCAGCCCTGCCATGGGCAGGGACACCTTCCATTATCCCAGGGTGCTCCAAATCCTGTCCAGCCTGGCCTTGGACACTTCCAGGGATGGGGCAGCCACAGCTTCTCTGGGCATAAGAGTGTTCAGCAGATCTCTCTCAAAAATAATTCATTAAATATACATTTATATA